>CM021732.1:156713108-156796113 GCA_011075105.1 Heteronetta atricapilla
TTTCTTTTTCTTTTTCTTTTTGTTTTTTTTGGTGTTTTTGTTTTTCTACTTTCTTTTCTTCTTTACCTCCTTACTCCTTGTCTTTTTCTTTTTCTTTTTCTTTTTCTTCTTCTTTTTTCCTATCCCTGAGCAGATTCCCATCACAACAGGGTCAAGGATATCCTGGAAAAGCATCTTCAAACTAGTCCTGATTCCTCAGTGTTCAGGAGGTATGGGGGTAATGACTGTTGGAGAGTGGCTTTCCCCACGCTGCTGTGCAGTCAGAAATTGGTGTGCAACTGGCACATCAGAACCAGCTGCATTTTGGAGCTGGGCAAAATAAGCTTTATGGGCCTTCTTTCAGCACAGCTGTGTTGTGTGGCTGCTCTGAGAGCCATAGATAGATCCGGTTTAGGGGAAAAAACAATCTTTTTTGTTACTTATGAAACTCTTATTCACATCTTGGTATCTCCCCGATGTCTTTAATCCCCAGCTAATATATTGTTCCAGGGTAGCTGAAGAACTGGGAAATAGTTTACAATTCTTACCTGAAAAGCACAGATCTAGTCCCATGTCCCGTGGGTGTTTGGGATTATTAAAAAAAGGGTCCAAAATCTGCTCATCTGACATGTTCGCTGTGCTGGATCATTGTTACACTACCAGCACTCTGAGGGTTCACATCTCCCTTTGAAACCTTTTCAAAACAGAAATTCAGATTTAAAGGGATGTTGGCTTCTCCTGGCCTGTTAGTAGCTATGTGCTCCCATGACAGCCCTGTCCCTGCCTTGCTTTCCACTTGTGCCGATCAGTATAAAGAGGAGGAAGAGGGCACAGCCACGGCCTGGGCAACCGTGGGTACCCACCGTGGGGTCCCCGCATCTCGAGTGCCTCTTCTTCCACAGCCTCCTTCATGCTGAGTGTTTCTTAAAGGTGAGACGGGAGAAGCATATTTTCTCTTCCATTAAATCATTGCTGGAGACTGCCGCTGCTCAGGCACATTAGCTGCCGAACTTAAAAAGGAGCGAAGGAATTATTTGCAAAATACACGTTGGAAAGAAATTAGAAGTGACATTTCAGCTAGAGAGCCTTCCCCAGGAGAAAAGGATATACAGAGCTGAAATATGTTTTCCCTCTTCCCTGGCTGCTGGAGGAAAGGACTTCCCGTGAGTTATTGGTTTTTAATCCACTTCTGCAGACGCTTGCTAAACAATCTCTCTTGCTAGTTAACAAGGCCCCTCAGCGCTCATCTTTCAAGGTCATAATTTGATCGTCAGGTGGGGTTTGGGAAGAAATACCCCTCCTGCCAGTGGCTCTTTCTGTTGGAGGGAGCTTTTCCACTGTTATAGCAGCCAGGGAAGGCACAGGACCATGCTGGTTCTGATCTTCCCTGTGCTTCACAGCGAGTGATTGCTAAAAAGGAATTAGGAATAGCAAGAGCTGAAGTGCTCCAGTTAAGGGTCCTTTTATCCTCAACGAGCTATGTGTTTGGACATCTGATCTTCATTGCAACACAGCTTTCCCTTTTTCCTGCACCTCTCAATTCCAACCAAGTCTGGGGAAATGCCTGGGCAGGGTGACGGTCCCCTGGGACAGGGAGGGAGAGGGAAAAAAGCAGGCTAAGATGCGGGAAGCAGGTTCCCTAGCCTTTCTGCCTACCTCTAAAACATTAACACTGATTTTTGGAGAATTATTTTCTCTATGCCTTGATTTTCTAGTGTTTCTCAGCTGAAAGAGCTTTGGTAAGGATGCAGGCACCACGATCATTTCCAAAACAAGTTTGCAGCACTAAGGGGCATACAAGGGGACCATTTCTCATCTCCAGTGTCCCAGCTGGGTTCTCTAAGTGATGCAGAGGAGGCTGAGAATCTTATTTTCATGTACAGTCTGCAGGGGCAGAGGGATGGGGCAGGGGGCACATGGACAGCAGGGGCACAACCCTGCAGCTCCTGCCATGAGTCTTGAACCATGGGACCTGACCTCTGACATTTTGTAGGCCACTGGAGCAGGCAAACCAAAAGATTTCTAACTTTATTAAGTTGCATTTAAGTTGGAAAGGGTGGATGTGGTACTTAGGGACATGGTTTAGTGGGCATATTGATGGTAGCTGGATGGTTGGACCAGATAATCTTAGAGGTCTTTTCCAACCTTAGTGATCCTTTGATTCTATTATTTCCCAGAGGACATGAATAACCAGCCAAGAAGTGGCTGACTTTCCTCATCCCACAGAGATTGATTTCATTTTAAACAGTGCTTTTGGAGGCTGCAGCCTGCCTGGGATGCCTCGTATGGGCCAAGGCGAACGCTTCATTGCTCCTGAGCTCGGGGACCGGGGCGTCCTCGATCCCCGAGGGATTGCATCGATTTCCTCCTGTGGATGCCACAACAAGCTCCCCCTTGCAGATCGGTGTCTCCTTGGTAACTGAACCACATCAGATAAAGCTAGAGCAGCCTGCAAAAGCCCAAGCAGTGTGATGGGAGGCAGGGGGAAGGATGCGGGAAGCAGTGGGTCCTGCTGGCTGAGGGGCATCACACAGACAGACAGATGGCCTCTGCTATTCTCTGGTTTGTCCCAGCTCCTGGCTGGTGCTACAGCTCTTCTATGATGAGTTTTCCTGCACATCCAGCCCCTTCCTCAGCCTCTCCACTCAAGGAAAGCTCTGGTGTCCCCACGTAATTCCCCTGCCCCAGTTGGTCCTTGTGACCCCCACACATGGGGAGAGGAAAAGCTCTGGCTCCAATTGCATTGAGCTCTTCCTGCCCCTACACAAAGCCTTACTGTTAGGAGCCCAGAATTATCAGTCAGAGCCCAAAACTATCAGTTATGATCCAAAATGAATCTCAGGGTAAGTGTTTGCTGCTGGCCCTATGGCTGTGGTTGAGGGCACTTCTGTGGGGATAGCAGTGGGGTTTTTGGGTTGTTTCTCTCTTCCTGTCTGGCCCAGATTTGGTGCCCTTTCAGCATCATTGAGCTATTTACCTTTGCAAGAATTTCTGAAAAGGCTGCCTAATTTTGGCTTTAAATCAGAACTGGTATTTGAACAGAGACAAATAGTACAAAAGGGTAAACAGTGGGTATCCCCGGACAAAATTAATCACCCTGCTCCAGGCATTTTTCCCTTTCCCACTCACCCTGTGTCTCCTTTCCTTCTCACCCAGCTCCTGAACCCAAATCTCCTCTTTCCCTTCCTAAAAAAGAAGGCTTGAGCCCAACATTTCACACAACATTGTCATTTTCACACAGACATTTAACATCTGGAACATCTGTCCTGAAACTAGGAAGGAAGAAAAGCAGGCTGGGAAGGGAAAATCTGAGCAAAAGACTTTGTTTTGCTTCAAGTCCAGCCTGTTTAAATATATCTACTTCTGTTTAAATAGTACAATTTATATATTTTTGTTGTCCTTGCAGAGGTAGGATAGAAGCATGGCTTCAATGAGTAGAGGAAAGCACTGGCAGGGGTGGGTAGGAATGCAAGGAACCGAAGTCCCAACCCCTTCTGATGCAGTTCCTTTAAAAAAAGCACCAGTTGTACTTTTGGAAGGATATCATTAGACTGAGTATTTTCCCCCCAGTCCCTGGCAAAAAGTCAACATTTGCATTTAAATAGTGCTTTTGCTACGAAACAGAGGCATGTTGCAGAATAGATGCACACAGATAAAGATTCCTTTAAGAGAGCTGAGGGGGGAGCAAACCTCACTGAAAGCTCAGCCCGTCCCCTTGTGCTGTCAGCAGAGGAGAGGTTATTTATGCATTCGAGAGTGTGCCCACTGAGATATAATCTAGTGCTCTCAGGAGTCTCTGCTTGCTAGAGGTGGAATTATTAGAATTAAAAATTACAAGCGTAAAACAAGGCCAGTCTAAAATGAAATATTACCCAGTGAGTCTAAATAATTCATGGGCAAAATAACCCCCTGGGTCCCCCATCGATCCATCTTACTCTACAGATGCGAAGAGGAGCAATCTGTTGAAGGGGCGTTCAAAAAGCCTCCAGGGTGATTTCAAGGGGTCAGGGGTGGTTTCCGAGCGATTGTGGTTTATGTGGGCCATGAGGGGCTCCGTGGGGAAGGATGAGTAATGGCATGAAATGGGCTTTCCTCTGATGATGAAACCTTCCTCAGCGCTGATCAGGGGAGAAGAGAATGCCAGTTTGATAAAATAATTTAAATAAATAAATAAATAAATAATAAAAAAAAAACAAGTCATGCTTTATTTCTGTGCTCCTAAGTAGAGCGCACCAGTAATTTAACTTCTAGGTGCACAGATCTCTGAAGGACCCAGCAAGAACATTTTTGGAAAATATTTACCTTTCAAGTCCATTCCCAAATGCAAAGGCAGGCTTTTTCTTGGAAAGGTTTTCGCTAGTTCTGCTGTGTGAGGCTCGCAATGCCTGAGGTTAGAGCCCCTCCTTCCTCCGTGGATGGGATGTGCAAAGCCCATAGGGGCAGTGGCTGGGGCCACAACTGAGAAATCATGATGGTATCTGCACAGCCAGAGCTTGGTGCTGGAGGGGGAAGCTTCTGTGTAATGCTATCACCTCTCTTCTGCTGCAAATCCACGCCTGAGAGATGACTGTATCGAAAGACTGGATTAAGGCAGTTTAGATGAAAGTAACAGAGAAAATGTATCGTCCGTCACATTTAGTTGTGTTTTCCAGATACACGCATGCCTGTATACAGATATTTATGTGCCAGAACATCTTTGGAGGCTGTAGAGAGTTGTTTAAGACTGTGGAAAGCTGGAAGAATCAGTGCTGATGCTGTGCATCTCCGCCTTATGGGACTTGCTCACAGGCACCAGTTGCCCACTGGCGACGTGAGCCCCTCTGCCCCAGCAGACCCAGCATGTGCTGCCGTGGTCTCCACGGTGGCTGCAGGAAGGGATGCAATTAAAAGAGCCTTTGTAAAAGCTTTGCTTTGCAGTCTGTCTCCAGGCCAGCTAGAATTCATGTAGACAGCTTCGTGTCCCACTCAGGTAATATATCTTGGTCTTCAGCAGGGCTTTTTGACTTGTAGGCTCACCCAGCATGCCAAGGTGATGTATCACAAAGCTGTGGAAGCCCTCATCAGAGGATGCTGCCGGCACCGAAGTGTCTGTGGGTCCAGAAACTGATTTAGAAAATTTACAGATCAAAAAATGTCTGTGGGTGATTAAAAATAAAGTCACTGCCTCTGAGCAGAGGCTGCTGCTTACAGCAGAGCATGCATTGGGCTTACCCATCAATGCACTGTTAGCATAAGGAAATTCATTTACCTACAGATTTCTGTGGCAGAAAACTTAATCTTATCTGACTTTTGTTATTGCTCTTCAGCTCTTCCAGTATATCCCTGGCAGAGTTTTAGGTTATGCCAGATTTTAAGTGCTAGATCAGAGTGTTTTGTTCTGGGAGGGATTTGCTTCGGGTTTTAATGGTGTGTGCAGCTGGGTACGGATGCAGGAGAAATTGGAACAAAAGCAGGCCTGGTTGGGGCACAGAAATGAATAAAAAGAACACACTCCCATGCTGATTCACTCGTGGCAGGAAAATTTACAATATCTGTGTCCTTATTAGCCATTGCCCTGTGTGCCTCCTATTTCATGCACTCCTCTCCAAAATTGTAGTTAGCTTAGGCACATCTAGCCACAGGAGGGATTTTTCTGTCCCCCAGGACGTGGTGGCTAGTCCTACCTGGGTGTACCAGCTACTGGGCTTTCCCTGGTGCTGCCTCTGCGTCTAGTAATAAGGAGAGGAGCATTTTGTACCTACAGGTGTAATTTGTCTGGTACTGCTGCAATATTGCTATAATATGACCCTCCTCTTCCTTTGCAACCTTTGCCAAATCCAGCTATCCAGATGTCCATCAGGGACAAAATGTAGAGTACGTTCCCTTGATTTATCTGGCTCTGCAAAGCTGATAAAATGCTCTGAAAATAGTTTCGTGGAAGTCAGAGCTTAATTCTTAAGGCAAGGTTAGAAACTTCAGGAGGAAGAAAAAAGCCATGGGAAATACTGTTTGGATGCCTAAGGATGCTCAAAGAAAATGGAGAAAAAATTTCACCAGGAGGAAGAGACTGCAGGAAAATGAGAAAGAAAATAAGGCAGTGTTTGAAAGGAGGGGACACAGCTCCGGCTACTGGGGTTATTTATTCTCATAGGAGACATAAAAGAGCCAAACAAGGAAAATGCCACGCAGAGATCACACATTGTTTTTTAAGGACAGGCCCCTAGACAAGATCCCCACTGGCTGAGCTGTAACCCGGCTCCCAATCAATCTCTCCTCTCTGAAATGTCACTAACCTGCACTTAAGTGCAATAAGACTTCCCAAACTAATTGAAATTCTGAGCCAGAGTCAGGAGACATTTGCTTCAAGTAGTGTTTTAATTGTCTGCTCCCTAGGCTGGTAACAGAATATTTTGCTCCTTGCATTATTCAAGGAGACACGAGAGCTCAACCTTTCCCTTTAGGTTGGTGCCCCTCCTGTCTTTGGTTTATGTTCTGTTCTTTATTTGGCCTCTGCTCACGAATTACCTGCGTGTATCCTCGTGTGCCTGCTCAGCCAGGGGATCGGAAAACCTCAACCATCCCATCTGCTTAGACGCAGCATTTTGATTCAACCTATTACCTAGAAATAGGAGCCAGCTGGGAAACATGGAGCTGAATACAGATCCTAGTGATTCTGTGGCCTGGAGTAATTTTTATTTTTATTTGTTGTTAGACATAAGGGGACTCCTTCTCCCCATGCACAGGGAGACGCTTGACCTTAAAGCCTCCTACGTGCAATTTGCTGTAACTGGGTCTCTGCAGTTTGGCAGAGAGGGAAGGCAGGCTCAAACTGTCTGGGGGTGTTGCCCTGTTCTTCCAAGACTGCTGCAGTGAAGCTGTTTCTGTGTTTGAAACCGAGTGGAAGTGTTGAAACACAAAGTGCATGCCCACAGAACACCAGATAAGGTCAGGAATCCTCAGGAAAAGGTAAAAGAGCATCCTGATCTTCCTGGTCCCATTGAACTCTCATTGGCCTTGGGTACTCACCAAAATTTCTGTGTGCTGGCCCTGCAGGCAGTTTGGAGGGTTGCAGGGATCCATTTCCATTGAAAAAAACCTGCCTGTCTTCCCCATGAGGTGCTAGGAGCCTAAAAAGTCCCAACGAGAACTCACCTGTGCCATTATCGGTAGGCTAAAATCAAGCATAAGATGAATTTATCTCTTGCCTTTCTGCATATGTTGACAGATAACAGTGCCTGTCCAAAGAGACGGGTTTTGTTATGGCCCCTTTCTGCTGGAAGCTTGGGGCAGAGGGGTCTGAAGGGGCTTGGGCTGCACCAGGCTCTGTAAAATATACACAGGAGTGCTTCCAGCCAGGATCAGTTTCTATAGTAGTGGTCAAAAAGAGAATTGCCTTTCTTCTCCAGTTACAGCATCCTCATACATTGCCGTATCCCCCATCATGACCTGAAGCCCTCACTAGCTTAGGGAACAGAGATAGAAAGAAGGTGACTCTTCTGAGATCATGGACCAGACCTCCAGCAAGCCTGAACAGAAATGCTGAATTATTAGGCTACATACATGAATTATTAGGAACTTATATGTCCCTGTGATGCTGCTGGTCCCTACCTTTCAAAGGGCATGGCTCCCTGCAGCCCTCAGAGCTTCTGGTTTTGATCTTGTCTGCAAGGGACACCTGGACACCATGGCCTGAAAGGAGACTGACAAGTGGATCATAAACCTCTATAACTAAGGGAGTTGCTGCCAGCTCTCCAATGCGTTGGGTGACTGTCCGTGATCTTGCAGTGAGCTCAGAATAGGCAGATCAAGCTGTTTTGCTCTTTCTTCCCCTTAAATCTTGCTGTGCAGGGAGAAGTGGCTCTCTCGAGGATAGAAAACTGCATTTTTTTGCGTGTGTGTATAATTGATTTGGAGTTGCTTAGAGCTCTGTTCACCCATCGATGTCCAAATGGCTCTGTCCTGCAGACTGCAGAGATGGAAGCATAAGTTATGCCCGTTATTAATAAGTTTCAGATTCAGTCATCCTAATAAAGTGAACTTGCACTCTTTTTTTACTTCTATTTTTTGGGTGTAGCATCGCCAATTTTTCTTTAATATATATATGCTCCCACACTCTCCATCGAGGACTGTGAAGGGAGAGGCTGAGGGTTGAACAAGGGCTTCTAACACTGATTTTAGCAACACCTAGATAGATTTTTTGGAAGATGAAGCCTCTTGCTTTCTTCTTTCCCCATAATCCACCTTTAAAGACAACACTTTTTACACTGAGTCCCCACCATGAAATGCACACACACACGTGCTGTTCTCTCTCACTCCCTACACCAGCACACAAAACACATTTGGACACAACTGTCTGCAAATTTGGACACTTTAATTTCTGTCTCTAAAGGCAGAGCACTTGAATACTCCCAGTGGAAGATGCTTGCAGCTTTGGTGACAGTAGATAGATTACTGCTCTCTTTGTGGCTGCTTCAACCCAGGCACAGCCTACAGAAAGTGCAAGGAGCACAATGTTAGGAAGATGTGGAGATACTCTAATACTTGCTCACCACAAGGATGCTCTACCTGTGACACGGTGGGCTTGAACTGCAGATTTTAGATTATACGTGGATCTGAGCTAGTTCCAAGTGTGCATAACTGAGGGGTTTGGTGCTAACCCTGGTGTTTGGGTACTGGCTAAAAATATTTCACAGACGTGGTCTGTAAATCCACGGGCTGTGCCGGATCTACACTTCATCTCACTAAACAGCTTGGCCAGTAGATGTTGCTCTTGGCTCATACTGATGTGCTCAAAAAAGATGTCTCCAACTTGAGACACTTGGGACCATGTGAAGCCACACAATGCAGACCTGTCCCTCACCTGGAATTCTGTTTTTGGCCATCACAGATCGTCCTGGATGGCCACAAAGAAAAATAAAATACAATCCAACTCCTCAGGCAGCAGTCCTTTGTAATTAGTAGTATAACTATTAGCTGTTGTTTGCCTCGTGCTAAATGAGAATTGTTGGACAAGAAGTCAATATTTCCAGGGGAGCTTTTGGATTGTATTTATAAGAAAGGAGTCGTGGACAGCCGCAGAGAGAGAAATTACGAGAGCAAACCGTGCTGAGAGGCTGGAGTCAAGCAAGTATTGGGCTGGGGGCTGCGGGGGCTGCAGCTCTCACTTGGAGTTGTCCACCAGGCTCCTGCTGTGCTGTGCTGTGGGGATCAGGCTTGTGAGGGCTTCAGATACAAGTGCTGGGGAGAGGAGTGGAGAAGAGAGATGTATGCCATTCCTGGGGTTGTATTCATGTGGCTAACCACATGGGATTTAGACATGTTTCCAGGTTCACAGAGTCTTGGAGAAAAATGAATCACCTGATATGTTGGCTCTCCATCTTAAATATTCCTCATGAATATTTAGGAATATTTAAATATTCCTGACTGCTCTGTGCAGCAAAGGTGAGAAAAGGAAAATAAAAATAAAAATAAAAAAGGTGTAGATAAATCTTCCTCTCTCAGCCTTCATCCCTTATCCTTGTGTGAATTAATTTCCACTCAATTTTGGGACATATACTGGAAGCAAAATAACATCCATGGTCTGCTCAGAATCCAGCCATTTGTGCAGGCAAGCAGCCTTTTAGCTCAGGGATGTTTTCTACATTTTCGCACAGGTAAAAAAAAAAAAAAAAAAAAAAAAAATAGCTAATGCACATGATGTTTAACATTTAAGTATGGTCAATAATTTGTAAAGTAGCCTTAATCTCTGTGTATCTGTTCATATACCCCCTCCTCTCCCCTGCCCTCTCCACGCAGGTTCATCTCTCTCGCTCTGTAGTACCAATCACAGCAGCATTTAGATGCTGCCTAATGCAAGCTCTCAGGATCAAGGACTGTCTGGGACTGTTTTGTCTGCAGAGTGCTGATCCCAGGACAGCTCTCACCTTACTCAAGGCCTCTTAACACGGCTGGAATATAAATGGCAAATATGAAGAGCAGAAAAAAAAAAAAAAAAAAAAAAAAAAGTAATTTACAAATGTTGAGCCTTCCTGGCAACTTCTCAGCATCTGTGTTGGTACAATTAGTGCCCCGACTGACAATATCATTACCCTCTCTTGATAATGTGCCTTTCTTTTCTTGAGCAGGGCATCTCCTAGGCCGATGCAGTTTCATTTCTTTACAGGAAAGAATAGTTTTAGGCAGGACACACCTTCATCTCCATTAGCTGAAGCTTATGGGTATCAAGTTTAACTCAGCAGATTAGAAAATGTCTGAGAAGATGCTTCAGAGTTTCATTAAGGGAAAAGCTTCAGCAGGTCTTCAGCAGTAACTGCTCCTTCAGCAGTTATAAAAGAAATCAGAGAGAAACCCCACTTATGGCAAGGTGACATGGCTCCACAGGCCACCCCGCATCAAGCTATTGAGAAGAACAAGTCACAAAACACAGGACGAGTTCACAACTCGGCTGTCTGCAAGACCAGATGGGACACAGAAGACGTGTGAGCGGTCCCCTCTCGCCACTGATGGAAAAGGTGATGACTTTGAGAACACTCGCTTATGTATCAGGCTGGGAATTGCTTTAATCATTACAAAGCGGTGTCTCTGCAGGACCCGTGAGTGAATTGCTGTGCCTGCAGTCTGTTTCACAGTGCCCCGACTTCAGATTGCCAGCGATGGTGCTAATGGCTCACATATTTACCACGCCTTAGCATCAATGTCAAAAGATCCTAAGAGCTTGCATTAGGCATCACTTAAACACTGCCAACTGAGCAAGAGAGAGATAAACGTACAGGGAAGAGGAGAGGAGTGGGTATATTAACAGGTACACACAGGTTCAGACTGCTCTACACATTTGAGCAGCCCATAGCACTCAATTAATGGTCAGAAGAGCGCAGGCTAACAGCAAGCAGAATGCAAACACTGACCATTCAGCATCAGATGAAGCACTGAGGCCCTGCACAGACTGGGGGATGAAAGGCTTAATGGGTAATATCAAGATTTGTGTTGCCAAAGACCTGACCTCCTACCGGATGGCCTACTGTAATATGTATCCTAGGAAGGTGAGAGGTACTTTTTGTGGAAAATGACCGGCAATAAGATACGAAGTGGTTTGAAGATTCAGAGCAAAGCTCAGTAGCCTAGCATGGACCTCAGCGACCTGCAGAGAATAAAAAAATAAAATAAAATTAAGAAAAAAGTATTTCTCTGCCGTTCATGTTTACATCCTGACCCTTTGTACACACATCTGGATATAACCCTGCACATGCCTCCCCTACAGTTCTGCACTCACCTTGCCCAAGCAGTACATGACCCACCCATTCTGCCTCTTCCCTTGCTTAAAGAGAAGACTTAATAAGAAGAAACTACACACAGAGACAAGCCCAAAGCCTGCTCCCTCCTGCAAGGAAAAACACTAACAACGTGTCAGAGGATGAGCCTGTAAAGTCAGGCTCTGCCTAGCAAGGAAGGCGGGATTAGCATCTTCCCACTGCAGGATGAGTGTAACCGACAGCTCTGAGAAGGAGAGGACACTGAAGGGAGAAATACCTGCTGACAACTTGCTTGTTCACCAGCCTTCTTCAGAGGTGCACACACACCGAGTGCTTTCATGTGGTTTTCAACTGCCTCCGTTCCCCTCCGAGGCAAAACCCTTATTACTGACATCTCCATGTGAAGAGGGTTTGGCTGTGTGTATCCAAACGTCATTAAATATTTGGTTTAATAGCTGCCAAGACAACTGCCTGAGCGTTGAGCTGGAGTTCGTGTTGCTGGCTCTGTCCTGGGAGCAGTCAGAGGAGCCAGGCATGCTGTGGGCCACCAGCAGTGTCTGCAGAGCGGCTTCTCCTTGGCAAAACCACTCCAAGCAGGGGACATTTGATTTACTTTCAATATTCAAAAGCCACCTGGATGTGGTCCTGGGTGCACTGCTGTAGATGGCCCTGCTTGAGCAGGGGGTTGGACCAAATGACCTCCAGAGGTCCCTTCCAACCTCAGCCAGGCTGTGATCCTGCAACTCCTATGTTCTCCCGGGTGATTTACTACGTGTTCTCCTTTAAGATGCTTAACCTTAAGAAAATTTAACATCTGTCTGAGCTGTACACCAGGCTCCCTCTGACACTGTGGGCAAGTCTTTTAGCTTTTTGGCCCCCCTGGGGTCATGCTTGCAGTGGCAATAGTAGCACAGCCCTGTGCTGCAGTGTTCTTTCGAAGAGAAATATGCCGGAGCTCGTGGAGGATTGAGATACTGCGGTCCTGGGGACCATAGAAATCCTTCAGCTGGAAATACTGCTCAGGAAGCAAGCTAAAATTGCATTGTGCTTGCAGAGCTCTGGGTGTTAAAACAAGTCACTGCATTTATGGGCTTATTTGGGGTTCTATGAGTGCTTTATGCAGAAGGGTGAAAACAACTTTGGGGAAACTGAGGCACTTCAGGACAGAGCAGGCAGCACATGGAAGAGAATTCCACACAGGTTCTTCTTTGACTCCCTTTTTGAACAAGCTTTAATGAAAACACATAATGGCATGCATATCAGGAAAGGTTTCAATCAACTTGAGAAACACGGTTTT
Source organism: Heteronetta atricapilla (assembly GCA_011075105.1). Classification (NCBI taxonomy): domain Eukaryota; kingdom Metazoa; phylum Chordata; class Aves; order Anseriformes; family Anatidae; genus Heteronetta; species Heteronetta atricapilla. The sequence continues at coordinate 156,725,613 of CM021732.1, forward strand.
ATTTTAATATGTTCCTGTGTTTAGCACCGTGCAGAGGCACGCATGTGCCTATGCTAATATGCCCCCTCTGTGCTTTGGAGAAGCAAACAGTGTGTGAACTCAGCTCTGATGTGATTTATGCAGTATCAGAGAGGTTCAGGGCGGGGAAGCATTTCATTCCTCCCCAGTGATACATGCTGGATTTTTCCTTACAAGTCTGTTCTCTGATATTTTCCCTGTTCTGCTTTGAAATAAGTGAAGTGATGAAGCCCCTACGGCTTCCTTAGGGGAAGAGTTTTCCACAGTCTTATTTGATCTCTTGCTCCAGACTAAACATTCCCTTTCTCATTTCCCTGCCCACCTCCCCCATTATTTCCACATAAATAATCCCTCTTTATCTCTGGTGTTTCATTTGCAGGGATTCATGTAATAAGCACAGCTTTATGCTGGGTTTCCTTGAAAGCTAAGCACTGTGGCCTCATTTCCAGCCTTCTTAAGTGATTTACAGAGCAGGGGAGACTGGAGCTGGTCCTAAATGCTCCTCTGAACCAGGCCTCAAGACCTTTGTTTGCTGGGACAGAGGGCACTTGTGAATCTTACAGAAATAGATGACAGCTTTGTACTCTCAGCAGCTTTGAAAATCACACCACTTTTTGGGTACTCAGAAGTGAGTGATCTGAACAACATTTTCAATAGTGGTGGAACATACTGACCTGACCCTGAGCTGTCTGTGCTTTGAGCAGATCTTCATCAAAGTAATGAAGTTAAGGTAGGAAGAGGACAAGTAGCTGGGAAAATACCAGAAACCATCTTGGTCACATCAGGGGTTCCTCAGCCTAATATTCTCTCATTAATGGTGAGAGGAAAGAGCAGAACAGGACAAGCATACAGCATCCTCCTAGCCTTCAGCAAGTCGCAGGCTAGACACCTTCTGAGCAAGAGCTACATTTTTTGTATCTAATAGCACTTGATGGGTTTCTCTTTTATGCATTTCCCCATCTGCTTTTTCTACTTGTAGAAATATTGGTGCATTTTACATGTTGTGACAAAGCATTGCACAGCTTGACAATACTCTGCTTGGAGAATTATGTCCTCCATTGGTTTTGCACCTGCCTTCTGCTAATTTCATTTGACACCCCTCAAGTCCTGTATTGGAAAAGAGAGCAAACAAATGTTCCTTACTCATCTTGTCTCAGTTGCTCGTGAATATTGCATCATCGTCTTTCTCCTGCCCCCACCCATCTCCCTTCTGTGGTGGAAAGTCCTCATGTATGGTTATACTGAAGCTATCAAATGCCTTTGGTCATTTCTCTTGACCTTTATGGTATTCACAGTTAGAGCTTGTCATGATCCACTAGCTGGACCTACGTAACAAAACCAGCATGATTTTTTGCTCCAGGTGAAAGTCGGGCCCTTCCCCTCAGGATGCAATAAAAAGCTGTTGTTGATATAGAGTTTGATGGAGGTAAACACACGCAGCATGGAAAAGATGATCCTGGCTATGCAGATCAATGCCCCTGTCTTGAATCTTCCATATCCTATTCACTGGCTAGTCCATCTTGAGGTTTGTGGTGCTTTTTACATGAAACTGCCTTTATCTGTCCTTCTGCTGAGCACCCAACGGAAAGTTTTGTGTGATTCCCAAACTCTTGTCCCCACATTCTCTTTTCTATAAGACAACAAGTCCTGTAGCCCTTTGGCTAATGAACAGGGTTTCTTTTGTGAGGACTCACCTTAGCGGGTTTCACACCAGGGACTGATCCTTCCCTTTGGAGGGATTTGCCTTACCTTGTTCATAGCCCATTCAGTGCTGCTCAATTTCAACCAGTATATTACCAGGGTGTTTCTGCCTGTCATGGTTCACTGTTCATCACTGAGCCTTTTTGTTTAATTAAACTAACACTTAGCCAGATAACCTAGCAGAGCTCATGACACACAGTGTGGATGGTGGGCACAATAAGGTACAGACTTTTTCTTTTTCTTTCTTTCTTTCTTTCTTTCTTTCTTTCTTTCTTTCTTTCTTTCTTTCTTTCTTCCTTCCTTCCTTCCTTCCTTCCTTCCTTCCTTCCTTCCTTCCTTTCTTCCTTTCTTTCTTCCTTTCTTCCTTTCTTCCTTTCTTTCTTTTTCTCACTAGATCATTAACTGGAGAGGTGGTTGTGGTTTTACATTGCTCCTCAAAGCCTTGGAATCTGAAAAAAAAAAAAAAAAAAAAAAGGCTGTACAGGAGAGCTGGACTGAATGATTTCTATGGAATTTGGGTGGTTTGTTTATGATATTAGTGTGCACAATCCTCAAAAGGGCAAAGTGTTATGTGGGGTTTATTTTTGAAAGGGAAGATAACGAACGACTGGAGCAACTCACTTGTGCTGCCATAGGCTCTCATCACATGGAGCATCAGAAGGGGACATCTTCCTGAAAGAGGTTTTTTCCTGGCTCACACAGAAGTTACAAACTGAAAGCATGGCTCTCCAGGGAAAGCTCACTGCTTTGTGTAATAGAAGGTTGTCTTCAAAACAGTCCCTTCTGGACTTTTTTTTTTTCCCCAACATAGTAAGAAAAAGCAGCTATAAACCCCTATGGAGTATCTCTTTCTCTTTTTCCATTGTATAACAAGTTGAGATAAGACACCATACTTTCAGATGCTATAAAACAATCTTGCTCTTAATCTCCTTTTAGCATACTTCCCCCATTTGGATAAGAAATAGCATTTCTTCACTCAGTTGAAAACTGCTGATGATTCCCAAGCCCTCATACACTGTGATATGAAGCCCACTATAAATACTTCCAGATATAGGACACAGAACTGTGATGGATTTATGTAGTCTTAGCATGTTTTTTTTGTTTTTTTTTTTTCAAATACAAGATGTCCTGGCTTGCAGAGTCTGAGAGAGAGCTGCCAGCCAGAAGTGTCTGCAGCTGAGGTCAGTGGGAGGCCAAATCCAAACAAAATTGGAGATGGATGCAATGTGCCTGCAAAGACCATTTTGCTGTGCTCTATTGATTGTTTTGTGTTGATTCCTTAGGGTTTTGTTGTTGTTGGGTTTGTTTTTTTTTCTGTTGTCACTGGTGTCTAATTTAAGGAATTGCTGTTCAATTTAAAGACATGATTGACTGACTGGCATCTGAGACACATCACAGCTGTCAGCTGCAAAGATAAACTTCAGACTGGGATGCAAATCTTTCCAAAGATCAAGGGTGTTTGGACGAGACTTCTAAGTGGAGCTCTCTCAGTTAATTTGTAGTAAGACCTATTCTTCTGGCATCTCCACTTAAGATTCAGAACAAGAAATACCAAATATAAGCTTGAAAGTTGAGTCTGACCATCCTGAAAGTTTCTCCATTTAACTGTGGAGAATTAGAATGCATTGGGTCAGCCTAGCATGAAAAGTAATTTGTTTTAGTATGTGATCATGATAAGAACTGACTGAGGAGGATCAAAAAACTCTTTAGAAACTGGATTAAAGGCCGCCCCGAATGACAGTCTCCACAGTACTTAGAGCAATCCCAAGAGCAGAAGCTTCACATGCAACATGAGACTCATGTGAGGCAATAGGACTGCTCTCAGAAATGAAAAATAAAGCCATACCTTGCTATAGGATTGAGGGGATAGCTCCTGGTTATGGTGGGAACCTCTGGAGCTGGAGGTTTGAGCCACAGTTTACTCCAGGTAAAGAGAAAAAGAGAGTGGGAAGGCCTAGAGGCCTGCAAGGCCTCTGCTGAGAAAAACCTTGCTAAGTAGGAATGTGTTGGGTATATGACCTTCACAGGAACCAGTGTCTTTGAAAAGCAAAATCCTTCATAAAACAGTTGCAGCAGACTCATTATTTCTGGATTAAGGACAGATGGCAACTCAACCCTCATCGATCAGCGGGGTGCAGCCGTTTGTTGAGAGCTGATGAAACAGGACTCCGGGGGCAAAGGGCTTATCTGCAAAAGGTCCCATTAGCTTCAGTGGGATTCTGCATTGTATTTCACCTCTTACTTGTTTTTTGGCATCAGTGAGGTCTCCTTCAAGCCCACATTTGAAATGTAAGAAGGGTCAGAGCAGGCAAGTTGTGTGGAAGCCAGGTGGGGATGAGTCTGTCCTAGAAGATGGGGAGTCCATGCAGGTCCATGCCCCTCTCTGCAGCTCAAGTCTCTCTTGATGAATTGAGCTATAGGATATATATGAAGCCACTGCTGTGACAAAATCCAGCCTGTTTCATTTCTGTTGCACCTTCAGTGGACCAAGAGCATTTCTGTTTTGCCACAGCCCATCTGTTCCACAGCAATGGTAACTCATTGACTTGCCATTATCCAGCCACACCATTACACCAGCCAGATGCAGTGGGCAGAAGAGCTGAATGCTTTACTCTTGATACAGCATTTTTTTCCCCCTCAAAGGTGGGGTGGGAATAACTTCATATAATAGGCCCTTAACTGCTTCTTTACAACACCACTAAAAAAGACAAATCACTTGAAACAGCAAATGACTAGACCCAGGAATAGAAAGGAGATTTCAAAAGGTTTATCTGACAGCCAATAAACAGGATAAATAACATGCAGTATTTCATTTGTCAGGACCATGGGACAACCTGCTGATAAAAAAGGACTACACCATAAAGTGGGGAATACCTTTGTCTTGGCTGTAAATGACTGTGCTGATTTAATAAGTACAATGGTAGTTCTACTCTAGCTTCTCTTTAGTACTCACAAATGGGAAGGGAACTGAGGAAGAAGGAGAGGAAGGAAGCTATCCATCCTCAGCCTCATAAAGAGATTTCATTCTGGTTAAGGGTTTGAAATTATGGTGCCTTTTATCTCATATTGACCGATTCACCCATAGAAGCTGGTAAGCAGAGTATGAACAAGTCAAAGACAGGACCCTAAACTCTCCCCCAATCTTCCCTCCAGTAAGATTGGGCAGTACCTGTTTCTATATATTTTAGGGTATTATTTCATAATAGATTACCTCCTGACATGTAAGCCTGTTTGAATATGCCATTGTTGAGCTCAAGATCCATGACAGAGATGCAGTTTGGATAAGTAGTCTGTGTTGTGCCTAAAAACATAATAAAAATTAACCTTCTAACATACTTCAGCACATGTATTTTAACTCAAAAAGTATCCCAACAAAGTATACAAAATAAAGGATTTTGTGAAGCTGTGAATCTGCAAGGGAGGGAGAATAAAGAAAGACATTCATAAAAGGGCAAGTAAAGAGTTTATTAGCTCTTAAATGTGTCTGGTTACAGATGTCCTATTGATCAGCTCAACCAAGGCATCAGGATACTTGCCATTATGCCAATGGCTTCTCTTGCAACAGAAACACAATTTGTCTCCTGTCAGGAAACAGGATACACAAGTCTGTTTCCCCTCACTCTTTATAAAAAGAACCAGCAGAGAAAGTAACTTTCAAGGGAAAGATCATCTCCTTCAAGGACAAATGTTTATTGTGTGCTAATAACATCCCATCCTCCCCACTGTTCCAAAATCTCTGAGCCACTTGCCAGCAGGTTCACCAGCCTATGTTTCCATCCTGATCTATTTTCCCATATTATTCTCATTATTAAATATCTATACCACTGCATTCATCACTGTGTTTGTTCTCTGTCTTGGTAGCAAACGTTTGAGCCCATTTCAAGTGGTGTTAGTACAGGATCTCTGTTTTGAGAGGAGACCATAAAATTTAACGATTCATAGCAAAAATCAAAGTGCAAAGGTTTGATTAAGACAATGCACCGTTCTCTGCAGTACAAGCACAATATTTTGGGAAATTCATTGAGACTGATGAGCAAGCCTGCTCCAGTCCCAACTGGAGAACCTGGTTTGCCTCTGAATGCTGACACAGTGGGAGTCCTTGTGACACCATGATCAGAGAAGTGGGAGAATTATCTTACAGAGCAAAGATCAGGAGGATGAAAACTCCAGGATTCTGTGATAATGGTTTTTGAGGAGCACATCACTCCATGGACAGGCTTAGGAATGGTATAAAAGAGTCTTGGAGGACATTGTATGTCAGTGCAATGGGGAAAGTGCTGACAGTGCTGAAAGTGCTGATTTATCTCCCTCTTCATGAAATGAGTCGGTTCTTGACCCTACTGTGTCTTTATGCTGTGGCAGTGGATGAGACTTTGCCTGTCCCTGTGCAAGGGGGTGGTGCTGATTCCCCCACTTTCTCCCCTGTTACCTAGATGGGCTGTTAAGGACCCACTTTGTTTCAAGATAGAGCTGGGCTGCAATTTCCATTGCCTCATAAATAGCAAGACAGGGAGGCTGGGCCAGCTGAAGTGAAGTATTTGCAACTCTCGAGGCAATGACTCCTGGTGGAAAAAAAAAAAAAAAAAAAAAAGAGTTATTTTATTTTTGTTTTAAAAAGCAGCATTTTTCTTTCTCCCAGTGTTTCCTCTGTTCAAAAACATGCCTCTGTATCTCTTTATCTTTACTTGTACCTGAGCACGGCACACCTGAAGCCATGCTGAAGCATGAACCTGAAGCATCTCCCAGGGGGAAATGAGAGAATGCTCAGCAGGGAAAGCAGCCATCTGAGAGCATCCACCTCTGGGATGAAGGGCCACCTCTGCTTCTCCCCATGGGGCAGGCAAATGATGGAGCGGAAACGGTCACCAGCTATTAGAGCAGGGGCCATTTACAGAGCATCTTCTGGCTTGCTGGATATGGGTGATGAGGAGTGAATGGATCACTGAGGGATATGACAGCTTATCTGTCACTTGAAGGGCCTGATTGATCCCCTGCTGTCTTTTTACAACACAAAACTAAGCCTTGATGGGCTCCCTGCTGGTGCCCTGCTGCAAGGCTTCAGCCCATGTGAAGCAGACCAGTTTTAGTCCTCACAATCTGTTCTGCCACTGATATTTTTGGAAATTCCATCAGGGCTGGAGCTTCTTTGTAACAACCTGGCAAGGCACAGGGTGCAGACGACTGCAGAGGCTTGGCATTTCCCTTTTGCAGGTGGAAGGGCCATCCCTTCAATGAGGAGCTCCATCAGCCTGCGGGGCTCCAGCTGGTAGTACAAGAGGAAATCTGCACTTTGCTGGCATTGGAGTTGGGATGGGGAGCCAAAAATCGCTTCCCCTTCTTGGGAAGCTCTCAGGTTACTCCCCATGGGTGATGCAAGGGAACTGGAGGGGAATATCATTCCCCAAACCAAAACGGTCCCAAGGAGCCTTGCCTCTCTGCCTGCCACCAGTGGCTGGGGGAAAAGATGAAATTTTCAGGGTCGAGGGGGAGTAGGCAGTAGGACCTCTAGACCTTGTGCTCTCTCCACAGAGGAACATGTGTTTGTGTGGTGGGAGAGGGAGGAGAGACAACCTCAGACAAGATGATGGATGTATATTCTAGAGTAGTTTTCACAATTGTCTTTTGGGATCAGGATCCAACAGGCATCAAAACAGGGAGAGGATCTTTCCAGAGGAAGGGACCCCTTTGCAACAGCAAGCACAGCAAGAGCTGGACTAATTAGTAATGGGGCAGGGTTTCAGGAAGGTGAAGTACCTGTTTAGAGATGGGGAATAGTTGAAGAGAATTCAATGAAAAGGCAACTCTTCTCCCATCTCTTGACTCTGAACCCTCCTGTGGCATCTTCCTACCACATTCAAAGACATCCTGCTTTGGGGCCTTGGCAGGGGCTGTGTCGTAGGGTCAAGGGTCTGGTTTTGTCCTCCCTTCTTGCAACACCGAAGCTGACAGGGCTTTTCTGGATTTCGCCCAGGTGGTTGGAACTCGTGGTCGGCTTGGGGCGACTGCACCAAGGACTGCGGGGGAGGCCTGCAGACCCGCATGCGCTCCTGCAAGCCCCTTCCCAACGAAGGCCTTGCCTGCGAGGGAGTCCTGGAGGAAGGACGGCTGTGCAATAGGAAGGCGTGCAATAGTAAGTGGAGGCATGTTCCCCTGCACGCGCGCGAGCAGCTCGCCCTTCTCAGGAGGATTCCCCAACCCTGAGGCCGTAATTAATGAAAGAAGCACAGAAAAATTGCTGAAGGGCTGTGGTGGAGCAGCAGGCCCAAGGGAGCATGAGACTTCAGCTGTGCATGGCCCTGCCCTTCCCTGCTTGTCTCATGGCCACACGTGCACATGCAAACATGCTGACACACGTCTTGCAACACATGTGTCTGCAGATCCAGACCTCTGCCCCACAGAATAGAGATCAATCTATAGGTATCCATAAGCAGGCCTACATCAGGTGTTCATGGGCTTGTACAAGATACACACCCTAAAGGCATTTCTTTGACAGTTGCCCTCTGGAGCTTCTCTTCCAAACAGCTAAAGCGTGCAGCTAAGAGAGGTGCTAATCTTGCTTCTTCCATCTCTCTTTGGCTTACTTCCCCTTCCCCACCAAGTGCAATGTTGTTTTCCCTTTCCTTTACAAAATTAAAGCCTACACCACTAAGACATGGAGAAAGGTCTGTCCGCTAGACAGGTTTGGACAAAACACAGGGCTTGAGCAAGACAAAGACTTTGACAGAGGCTCTGCAGCCTCTTTCCAAACCCTCTTCTCCAGAAGGCAAGGGACAGATTGCCAGTGCCTGTCAGCAGGACAATATTGATGGGTCCAGCTGGTGACCTGTGGCACTTTCATTCCCCTGCTTCTTATGCATTAGCTGAAGGGAGAGAATATGGAGGGGAAAAACAACAGCAGAAGAATCTCAGCCCAGCAAGTGCTGGCAAATGTCTGATTATAATTATTTTCTGCTTTGTATTTCACATTTATAGTAGAGAATGTTTGGATAACTCCTCCAGCTAGGCAAATAACTGGGGAAAGTTCAGTTGCCTTCAAAGGCAGGGAAGCATCTCTTGAAAAAGGGGAAGTTCAAATAGAGGGACATAAATATATTCCTCTAATAAGGGCTAAAATGATTTCATGCATTTTTTACCACTTCTATAAATTTAAATCTTGTTGCAATTAGGCTTTTTTTTTTTAATGAAACCTTCTAGTATATTGAACTTCATCTCCTTGACTCATGGTTGCTAATTTCCCTCGGAGATTCGCCCACACTGCCCACACTAGGGGAATTTAACTGATATCCCCCACGCTCTTGCTGGTGTCTTTGGAGCTGTAATGAGGCTGGGGCTTGGGGTGGTGAGGATGAGAGTGTATCCATGCATGGTCAGGGATCTGGAAGTTAGACCTTATGCAGCTGGACCAGTTGTAGGACCTGAGTGCATCTGAATGGATCTAGAGGAAGGGCCACACTGGTCTGAATTCCTGAATATCTGGAGTTATAGATAGCATTGTAGGGGGGTTGTGTAGCTGTGTCCATTCCTGGGATGTGAGGCCACATAGGACAAGAAGCAAAAAACACTCCTTAGAGTCCTCTTCCCGTGATGGATAAAACAGAGAGGGACCCAGCTTCTGCAAATACCCTTTGCAAACCATCCATCCCCATCCATGATCATCTACACAGCCATCCATGGGATTTGTTTGATTTCTTCACATCCCTCTTGAATCAGAGCACCCCAAACTGGATACATTTTCCAGGTCCAGCCCCATCAACACGGAACAAGGGGCATCATTCTTTCCTTTGATTTGTCCCAGCCTTTGCTCTTCTTTGTGCTGGATCTCCTGAAGTTGCTGCAGCAAGGAGGGGTGAAGGAGGACAGTGGGCATCCAGGGAGCCTGGAAGCCTGGGCTGGACTTCCAGCTCCACTCATTGCATGGAGCAGAGCAGTGGAAGATGAATCACTATTCACTCACCATTTATTTACTCACTTTTCTAGAGTGCAACACTGAGCAAAGCTGATCCTAAGTGCGGAAAAGGCTGATTGTGCCCCAGGGGTTGTGATTCAATAAATTATTCCACTTGCCTTCCAGTCCTCTTCTCATTAACCATCCAGTCAACTCGTGCTCCAGTTAAAGTGTGGTTAGCTCAACAGAGCTTATTTGGGAAGAAAGAATCTTGAGCTAAGTGAAAAGCCATAGTTTGGATAGAATGTGGATCCACTGAGGGAGGCAGCACAAATTGATTTATCCCTTTGAAATAAATAAGTTAATTCTGATTAATTTTCCCAAGTGTCTCTTTGTAGACAAACTGCTGAGCCCCGTTGTTATGTTTTCATGCTGGCAAGCTGGAAAGCATTTGAAGGAAAATGTGAACAATTACTCTTCCAAATGACTTGCCCATGCACATCTTGAGCTCTATGCCCTTTGTCAAGATAAACCTGCATCTCTCCACATCTACCCCAGCTGTGCCTTTGTTTCTGAATTTGCTCATCAGAGAATCTGTCCCTTGTTGTCTTTGGAGCTACGCTTAAGAGAAGTACAACTTAAATTGTTTAAAATCACAAAATACAAGGCGACCTAGGAATAGCTTTTACATTTTTATGCTTACCCTTTTCTTCTCTTTTCTGTGATCTGTACCAAAACCCATGAGGATTTAGAGGTAGATTAGAAATCCTTCTGTTTTAAATGTGTCATTGTTATTCTCTTACTGAATTTTGCTCACAGATTTCTTAGGGATGAGTAGGATGTTCATTCTTCCACTTGAACTGTTATTTTCCTAAGTGTTCATTATATGTTGCAGCTAGCTACATTTTAATTCCTTTTCTGAAACATTTTTTTTTTTTTTTTTAAAAAAAAGAACTGGACAGAAGTATATCTTCATAGTGAATTGTGCAGCATTTCAATACTTTGTAATAACACCTGGCTAGCTCTCCAGATAAAGTGGAGTGGCTGACATCTGAATTTTCTGGTAGAAAATAAACAAAAACCGAAACATTTGTTTCCTGGACCAAACAGCTTTCTGCAATCTCAATAAAGCAGGAAAGCAAAACAGGGATGAGTGCTTTGATATTTTTGTTGTGGTGGGGACCATCAAAAATTGCTGAAGGAAAGTAATCCCACCATTAAAAAGTGAAATCAGCTGCTGACTGAACACGTTATATTGGAACAAAACAGAAATTACCACCACGTTCAACATAAGGGCAAACCCATCATCTCTTTTTAACTTCTTCTTCCTTGTTCCTGCCAAAGTGGCTCGTAAGCTGGTGGTTGATTAGCAGAAGTGTTTTAGCTGTTTGTTTGGATTTCCAGCGGCCAGAAAAGGTCTTTGATATGGCATTGAGATCAAGTTCACAATGGGAACGACCTTGTATGATCACACTGAACTCCCTGGAGCTGTTAGATGAATGTTTGCAGAGGATCTACAAAGGTTTCATTGGTTTGTTTTCTTTTGCCTGGCTGTGGCAAATGTGCTAGAGGGATCCAACCCTTCTCATCATCCTGTTGCCAGCCTCTTTCTTCCAGAGCTGCCTTGGGAGGACCTTCAAGCTGGTCCCAGTATGAAGCGATGGGAAAGGTGGTTCTGCACACACTGACTGGAGGCAGTAGTGTCGTTAGAAATCACTGCACGGGCACAGCTGAATGGCTCCACAGGTGACACTTACATCTAGGTTTAATCTTTTCCCTCTTGCTTGGGCCACTGTCTCTTGCCTGATGATCCTTATCTGGCTAAACTTCCCCAGGAATTCAAAACCAAGCCTAATGGCATGGCGGCCAGGTAAATAATCTCCATGAAAAGTAAATATTTCTGTAAAATCCTGAAGGCAAGCTGTAATGAACACTCATCCCACACTGGAAAATAAACTTTGATAGCAGCAGGTTGACTCGAGCAGAGCCATTTTTTCATAATCTGAAGGAGACAGTTCAGTGTTTGTTGTAGCTCTGATTTTTTCCTTGCTAGAAGCACAGGACCTGGTGATATCCTCCTCCCTGCTAGAGACAGGGGAGATTTCCTCCATCTGTTGGACTTGGCCAGGAGCTGCTGTTTTATTGAGGGGGGAAATAAGCCAACCAAATGGCAAATGCTTGCAAAAGAGCTTCTGAGTCCCAGCTCTTTTTGGATGGAAAGGGGCAACCCACTATGCTTCCATGCTAAAATCTGTGGTTGCTGATGACTGGAATGCAGAGCGCCCTGGAGGAGAAATTGGCTGGACAACACGGCAGGACAACATCCAGACCAGAGGAGGGATGTCATGGGCCTGCCCCTGGCACTGGAATTCAGCAGTGCTGAAGAAGTGCAAGAACCATCAGAGCTGAAGGGAGCCTGCGTTGATGCCTGCGTAACAAAAATTCTGAGAGGAGCCAGCTGAAACCCTGCCATCCCATCTGGTAACGCAAAGCCATCTCTGACATTTATGAATACACAGATCAGGAACTTATGTCTCCCCTAGCCTGGGAGAGGAGTACTTGCATCCTGCCCTCAGGTGCAGCAGTGTGAAACTAGCCCAGTCCCATCATCCCGTGATGATTTCCAGCATGTAGCATGATAAGGATCTGTCTCTTCAGCTGTACAACTGTTAGTCGTGTGAAGAAACACGTCTTCACCATTTATGTGGATTAATGTCTGTTTGTTCTATGATGCCCCTGGATTTCATTTAAAATTGCATTTTTGCTGCAGCCACAGAGCTCAAATATCCTGAGAACATTTCTGCTCCCTACAGGCCAGGAAGCTGGAGGAGCAACCTTGTCCTATATGTGCAAACTGCTGCTTGCAGTGACTTCATTGTATTCCCCCTTTTAATGGTGCTTCAGACGTTTCATACCTGGGAGTCAAGCATCTCACTCACTGACTTTTTCCTGAGTCTCAGATGTTCAGACGGGGACATTTGGGTTATTTTGTTAGCTGACATAGTTGCCATACAATCAGTGGCCTCCAAAATGACTCCCTTCTACAGCCTTTGAGGATCTGGTCCTGGTCGTTAGGGGTATTAATGCTTCTGCCCTTCTCCATTTTGCTCCATGCTAGATGTCCCAGAAGCTCCATTGCCAACACCTTCTCCTTTGGTTTCCCCTTCGGTTTTACTGCATTGAAATACATTTACCCCATTTCAATGTGTTTTTTTTTTTTTTTTTTTTTTTTTTTTTTTAATCATTCTTTTCTACCCTTTTTTGGATCCATCCTTTCCTTCCCACTACCTCAGCTTACCTGAATAATAGTCAAGATCCTTCTATTTTCTTCCTCTCCCCCATTTGGGAGACAAATAGAGGAAAGAGCGTGTGGCTCTGGTGCGACACTCTTAGATGTTCAAGACTTGGCTCACAATGACACAAAGTCTCTGCATTAGGTTTATTTATATATATGTATATATTTTCCCTCAGCTGTGCTGCAAGATGCTGCCTGACATGTTACATGTTCTCATCAGCAATGCTGGTCACCAGCTTCCTCTTGCCACTACTGCTAGCTTTGCAGGAGCAGCCTCCCAAGTATCATCTTAAAAATCTCATGTGCTTGCCTCCTGCTTGCAATTGCAACTTCTTTTGGTTGCCCCAAGGGCATTATTCCTCTAGCCCTCCTGCAGACTTCTCCAAGGTGCTGGGTATCTCCACAACGTGCCATCCTCATGTTATTTATAAAGCTGGGATGTAAAACACATTTAGGTTTTCCATTGGTCCATTACTCCTTTCCATTGATCCTAGCATTACTCCTCTCCACCGACACTGCTGTAGGAAGCAAGATTTTGAGATCCAACCAGTTCCTTACTTCCTTTGTTTTGTGGCCCCATAAAGTTCAGGTGCATAAACCCCACAGCAAGGCATCACTTGCACCAATTTTACCTTGTGTGTAAAAGACCTGGCTTATTTTTGCCTCCTTCAGGATCACAGCTGAGTTTTGCTTATATTGGAGGTAACTACCCAAGTCAAATCCAAGCCGTGCTCTGTGCTGAATGGGGCTTGACCTGCTTCTTTCCAACACCATTTCCAAGCGGCAGACATCCTGCCTGCGGCAGCAGAGAGACCCTGGCATGGGCCTGGAGGCAGTCTTTGCTGCAAGATGCTTGGGGTGAGCTGTCAGGGTGACGTATTCCGCCACTGGACCTGATCGCCTTTAATTAGGATGAGCAATAACAGTGCAGGCTTGTCATTTCTGAAGGCAGTCATGCCGTTCTCTGAGTCCAGGATCAGTCGTTAGGAAACATCAATAACACAGAGCCCTAACAGCTGGTGGGAGGAGGGCCTTGGTGCCAGGACTGCTTTTAATTTTATTTTGCTCTTTTATCTTTTCTTCCTTTCTCCCTGTTCCCCTGTCCATCTATCCATGCATGTTCACTGGCCACTTCTGAGATATGCAATCCCACGTTTCCCTGTCAACTTCCTTTCTGTAGGCAGCTGACAAATCCATCCAAACCCCACATCTGCCTTTTGCTGCCCACCCCCTTTCTCCTCCCAGCCTAAATGAGTCTCTGAAAAGTCTCTGAGATTTACAGCAGGTAGAGATTTCCTAGGTCCTTGTGGTTTTGATGCTTTCATGCAGAGGACTTAAATCAGAGCAGACCAAGGTGTGGGGGTGTAGTCAGAAATGGGTGGGAGGGTGGTGGGAATGGATCAGTGTTTGGGGTGTGTCCCATGCCTCAGAGCATGGAAATAATTTAACTTGCCCCTGAACAAATTCAGGACACTGGATATAGGGAGAGGTTGGCATTTTTGTGAACAGAATCTCACATATGATGGTCTTATGACTCTGTAGTGATTAAAAGATTGAGATTTCTCCCCTTTCTATTCCAGTAAATAGCATCCCCCGCCCCCCCCCCCCCCCCCAAAAAAAAAAAAATGGTTGCAGACAAATATCAGGATGTTTGTAGTCCTGATGTCCAGCTATTGCTACCCTGCTGCTGTTGACTGCCCCGTCCTGTCCCCTCCAGCCAGCAGCCTGCAACCAGTGAGTGCTGGAAGGGTTTGGAGGTGGTGGTGTGATCAGTCCCTCGGTTTCTTAGGCCCTGCTTTGAAGTGGCAGTAATGGGAATAACATAATTTCACAAACTAGATGGGCGTCTTCCATGAACCAAGCTGCTGAATATAAAGTCTGGCTCCTGGCAGGAACTCTGAATCATTCCTCTCCCTCCTCTGCTTTCCCTTTTTGGAAGACAGCAAAGACTCCTGCCACCACGCTGAAGCTTCATTAACCTTTATTAATTTTCCCAGGGTTCCAGGATCAAATTTGTCACCATTTTATCTCCTCGCAGTTTGTATGTCTTGAAAAGGTGTCTGACTGTTTTACCTCCTTGGGAAAAAATAAAAAAGACCCTCTGTCTGGTACCTGCTGTTTGGAAACAAACTGGGTGCCAGATCACAGATTACTTGGATTCAGTTCTGCTCTCTGTTATTCTGTGTGACTCCAGTGGAGTCAGCTGAGCTCTCCTGATTTACAGCAGGCAGGTCTGGTGGGTGGAATTTGGTTGCTATTGCTCGGATGCTTGTCTGTTTACTAGGGAGGGCACGTGTCTGTGTAAATCAGGATTGCCACATGTCCAAAACCTAGGAGAACGTGAGTCAAATTTGAGTTTCCTCTGTAGCAAGGAATCCCACATGGGATGCAAATGCAAAGCTGGCAGCAGTGTGGGTTTGGAAGGAAAAAGGGTGTTTGCTGTTCGTCAGGAATTCAATGCCTTTACTTTACCTGGTTTATCTTCTGATTTCAACACCGTGGTCTTCAGTAGGAAACCTCCACTGACAGCTGGCTGCTATAATCAGGATCTTTGCTCTTTCACCTGACTTGCAAAGGTGCCCAATGGAAGTTCTGTGGGTCTATATGCCACTGTGTTGATCCCAGACCTTCATCTCTTCTTGCTGGTGATAGGGTAGCATCGGTGGAGGAGACATCCTTTTGAGCCATCCCTTTCCTTTTCACCTGCCCTCACCTGCCTGCTCTACTCAGCATGTTTCTGGATACTCTACTGAGCATTGCTAAGTAGATGTCGCTTGCAAGGCAGAGTTTTCCACCGAAAAATGCTGCCAATCATCACCATAGACCTCAAAACACCGCCAAGGTTGGTGGGGTTCACTGTCAGCACATCTGAAAAGGCTAAACACAAGTACAACAAAGAGTGCAGATACCCTAGCAATTAACCGCAGTTAATTAAAGCCCAGGCACAAGGGATCGTATCCTGCATGGTGCCAGGTGTTGCTGTGAAACAAGGGGTTGACCTGCCAGCCAGACCAAGTCTTGGAGGCTGGCTTGGTGCTACAGCCCCTGGGGACTGCCAAGGGTGCTGGGGTTGGAAAGCAGGTGGTGGTGTCAACCAAACATTGCAGGTCTCTGTTGTTTATACGTGTAACCTTTGTAGTGAAAGATCTTGCAGAGTGAACCAAGGTGTATTTACATGACCCATTACCTTGCCATAGCCAATGGACGCTATAATTCCAGAAGCCAATCGCTGAGGTCCACAGATAACAGAAAGCGAGAGGACACTGACGAACTGCAGCACTACGGGTACCCCGCACCTCAAATAGGTAAGCTCTGACCTCCCACGACAGCCTCTGGAGCTGGCACCCTCCTGGTCCCTGCACTCCCCGGCTGGGCTGGGCTGCCTGCATTGACTCGCTTCGCTGTTCCAATGACCCACCTAACCCACGCTTTTCCTCCCAGGTTGGTGTGGTCTTAACCCAACAAGTCACACCCCGAGCAAACAGTCGCAGTCCAGTTCGTTCCCATCCCATTGCCCCAACAGGGGATTTGTGTTGCTGCCGTTAATCAAAGAAGGCAAAAAGGGTTAGATGCAAAGCTCTAACCAGACCATGCTTCTCACAGACTGCTTCTCATCGCCCTGCCTACTTCTAAGTCGCTGCTTTGTCTGAACTATCTAAACAGCCATAGTTCATTAAGCCAAAGCTGACCTTACTGCGATACAGCCTCTTTGCTGATGTCCATGCCATAGCTTCCCATCGACCATAGGTGTGCAGGGCATATCGGGGAGAGAGCAAGGCTGCTTTCCCCTGGCACCAAGTCTTTAGCGTTGTGCAAGGACTCATATCTGATAGCTTCTGCAGCAGGAACTTCCGCCCTCCTGCAATCAAAGAGGAGTGAGATATAGTAGCATCAGAGCGTGTGATCTGGGAAGGTGGGAATGAACTGGACCCGGACATAGGCCAGGTCCAATCTGGAGAGGTTTTGTGCTATGCATTCACTGCTGCCTTTCATGGCAGGAGCTCAAAGCATCATGGCTCTTGGGCAATGCAAGATGTGCCGACTCTGGCTGCAGGTTAAAAATCATTGCGCTGTGGGCTTGCAAACAGTTTGTGCTCTAGAAAGGTTTCAGAGGGATGATTTGAGGAGCCAGACCTGTGACATTGATTATAAAGGAAAGGAGGTTATGTTCTGGTGTATATCAGATGTGCTCCATCCAGCTCAGCAGGATGTTGCCACTGTGCAGCAGCAATATCAGGAAGAAGCACCGTGGTGCAGAGGCTCTGGAGGTGATCAGGCACCAGCTGATCAACCACCATCCTGAGGTTGTGGGGATGGTCTGAGTCTCCTTGCTACCCTACACTGAATCTGCTCCCTTGGGTAAGAGCAGCTCCGTGGCCTGCAGGAGCACTGGCAGCTGTCAAAATGTTGCAGGGAAGGGTGGTTGTTGGTACTGCTGCTACCTAGGGAATGGTCCAAATGGGGGAGAAGAGAAGGAACTCCAAGGCAAGTTTTGGGATGGTCCCCATTTCCTTGCTCTGCCTGGTCTCATGTTCTTCCCTGGTGCTTTGCTGCAACCTGTAGCCTGGCCGTCAGGTTTATAACTTGGCATTTCTTCCTGTCGTGCAACTGCACCTGGGCTCGGGGACATCCGTATTACATCCCTGCCATCATAGCCACTGCAGCTGCAAAGCTGACCCGGGCAGTGGTGTATCCCTGGGAGCAGCCAGGGCTGGGATGTCCACCTGGGAAGCAGTGGGCTGTCCTGCAATGAGATGGCCACACTCCTGCAGCTGTCCCAGGGACACCAACTGCAGCCAGGGTGGTCAAGAAGATTGGGATGGAGGAGGGGTGTAAAGACCAGGCAGAGGGTACAGCCCAGAGAGGGATGTAGGGGGAGTTTTGGGCTGGGGATACAAGCAAAGCAGAAGGCTTCCCTAGCAGCTAACACAGTTTGTAGATTATAAGTGATTTCACATCCATGTAAGACCTGGCAAAACATGAAATATGAAGCCACAAGAGCGCGATCCAGCCCAGCAGGTCCCTGGCCCCGTCCCTCCCATCCCAGCCCTTGCGCCGCTTCCAGGAGGCTTTTGCCAAGGGCAGGTTGTGAACAGGGAGGAGGTGTCACGTGGCGAGATGTCAGAGAGGGGGGACGTGCCAAAAATCAAGGGATCCTGGCGGAGGGATGACAGCCGTGTGCCGCTCAATTAATGCCGAGTGAGGAAGTGTCAGGAGGAGCTGCAGGCGCTGATGGGGACCCTGCAGCCAGCTGAGCTCTCCATAAAGCCAGATCACTTACTCACAGGGCTGGCCAGGTGCTGGAAAGGATCCTGGATGGCAGTGCTACGGCTCCATGGAGCAATGCCCAGCGTGTCTTCTTGTGCGACGCCTGCTGGGCCCTGTCCAGCTGCACGAGGGGTGCTGCAGCAGTGCAGAAAATCTTCTCATCCACAGTTTTGGTGGTGTTCATTACTTCTGCTTCTCTTGGGAGGAGAATGAAGGGTTTTTTCCTGGTGCCAAGACATTCTGAGAGCCTCTCAGAACTGGGTCTGGCATGGTTTGAAATGCAGTTGCATCTCTTCAAGGCTTGAGGGTCTGGATGTAGTGTCCCAGTAAGCTTATATAAATCCATAGGATACCCAAAGGAGTAACCAGCACTTGGAAAATAAACTACATTACCTATTGAAAATACCAGGATTGGTGCAATATTGGAGACGATAATTGAGGTTAGCCTCTATAAATACCTGTTTGTATGGTGAAAGGTGAAAGACAAAACATACAAAGAAAGGGAAAGAGGGAGACCAGGTGGAATTTGGGTTGGAGATGCCATTTGTTCATCTAGTGACACTAACTCTTGTCTGGACTTGTCTGGAGCTTGCAAAACCAGAACCAGGTCTGAACTGGGAGGTGGTGGGATGGCAAAGCCTTCAAGCCATGGGTTACTGATGGAGGAAGCCACTGGGTCTCTTCAGACTTCCTCTGTCCCACCTTTGACCTCGCAGAAAGACTTAAGAGCACAGGCTGGCAGCATTTAACAAGCAACAAAAGCCAGCTCTCTGCCCCTGAGGGACTTTACTCTGCTGGGTGCAGTACTGTGGGGTTGCTGTAGGGTTGGTGGAGGAGTTTGGCTGGTTCTCCAAGCACTAAAAAACCCCACGTCCGTGCAGCATCCAGGTGGGCTAGGTAACAGGGATGGTTGGGCTTTGTGGGCCAAAGAGGGATCTTCTGGAGTCTGGGCCACTCTGGATGGCAGATGCTGAAGCAAAGTGTGATGGTACTAAAAGGTAACGTGTTGGTGGTCAACTGAGAGTATCACAAGATTATTTGCCAGAACCAGTTGGGTTCCTTATTGGAAAGACAGCCAAATTACCATGGAAATTCAGATCTCTATACCACGAGATCTATTACATAAGAAATGGGATATAGGAATGTTGCTTTCCTGAAGCCCCAAAGCCTGAAAACATGCACTGTCTCCTAGAGATTCCAGAGAAAGACCAATGGTCTGCAACCTTTCCCCAGCTGGAACCAGTTGGGTAGATTAATGGAACAAAATGCAAAATGAAACAGTATTGAGCAACTTTGGCTTAATGAACACGGTTACATCCAGAGTCCCTCCCTTGCACAAGCAGGAAGGGAGGCAGGTGGTGCACAGATCACAAGGGGAATGCAAGGTCCCTTTTTCTTTGACCCTGATCTTGGTGGTAGGAAGCCATATTATGAAAGAACGAGCTCTAAATAATCATTATGACAGCACAGATGGAGTAAAGAAAGCCTCGTCCTTACCTTCCCCTCTTTCTGAGTCCAATGAGCAGACTGATGAGCCACAAGTACTTGAATTTCTTGCATAATATTTAATTACATGCAGACAACTCCCCATAAGATATTGGGAAATAAATATATCACTTCAGGGAAGAGGTTAAACATGCATAGCTGTAGGGCAGGTGAGGTGGTTTTGGACAGTTTGATGGTCTCCAACCCCTACAGATCCCATCACAGTTCCTATATGGACACTAGGCTGTTTTTTAGCCCTACAAGCAGGACAAGATCTCAAGCTGTGGCAGCCCACTATCTGTGTGTCCTTCATGTTCCATGTTGCAGCTGGTCAGACTAATACAGCATCAGCTGTCCAGCTGTCTTTGGGAATGGGGTGGTGGTACTGGACACACATCCAAGTGCTGGGTGCAGATCAGGCTCTGCCGTGAGCATGTACAGCCCATGAAGTCATGCTGCACCAAGTGCCATGGTCCTATGTCTTTGATCCGTGGTCTGCCGGATGCATCTGGTTATGATGTGACATAGTGTGGTCTAATCATCTTAAGAACTTGTTACTACAAGGACATGCCCCTCTCTTATGGACTCAAAGATGTGCTCTTGGTGTTTGCCTGTGCCATATGCCCGTGTGCTATGCATACAAAATGTTGTGTTCTAAGTTTATCCTGTGTAATTATTGGTAACCCATTAAAAATCTAAAAAACAAACAATGGAGACTTTAATTAAATGAAACAGAGCAAGCTTTTCTTTTCATCTAGGGGAGAAATGTATTTTCCCAAAGCTAGATTAGTGCCTATGAAGAAAAAGGAAAATTTGTCCTTTCCTACAATAAACTTCTTGTGACTTTTCTGGATATTGTGACTTGGGAGATACTCTCCTGGTAGGACCATATAGGTCCAGGGATATCAATGATAGAGGGAATATGTCTCAGTCCTTTCTACCCCCATCATTTGTTTAGTGGGATGCTCTTACTTGTCTTCCCAATACTGCTCCAGCAGGGAAGCACTTGTTATAGGATGTATAGGAACAGTCAGATGCTCAAAGAAGCTCTTCTCCACAGGTGAAGGAGATGACAAGAGAAAGCTCTGTGGGATTGCTTCAGCTGATTTTATGTTGTTATTTTATCTGTTCCCACTCTGCCAAGAGAACACAGGGAAAGGAGCTGGATCCTTACGCCTGCTCTGTTTATGGACACATGTACCTTCCCTACCCAACCACTGTTACTTCCTCAGTGTCATTCCCTTTGTGTGTGTGTGTTACAACACTAAGAAACATCCCTCCCCCAAAACAATCCTTCTCACTAATCCCCTTGCCCCTCACACCTGGGACACTTTGCACAGCTTCCCAGATTTTTAGAGGCTGGAGGAGTGCCACTTGCAGAGCACAGCTCCAGAGATCCGGGGACCTAGGATGCCCCATCCTCACCTTCTGCTCTAACCCCAACAGGTGACCCCGCGGCGGAGGAGTGGTCCCCGTGGAGCGTGTGTTCGACCACCTGCGGGGAGGGCTGGCAGACCAGGACCAGGTTCTGCGTGTCATCTTCCTACAGCACTCAGTGCAGCGGTCCTCTCCGGGAGCAGAGGCAGTGCAACAACTCTGCCGTGTGCCCAGGTGGGCTGAGCGCTCCGTGCACCCATGGGCAGGAGGGGAAGGGAGGCTCATGGAGTACTGACAGCCCAGGACATCTCCTTCATGATACTTTATTGGAAGGAGACTTTTTCCCCCCTTCCTTCCCTTTTAACAATTACAGTCTCATAGAGAGACCCTTAATGGACCAAGCCCCATTAGACGGGCACTTGTTCTGTATGGTACGGACAACTCCATGCTATTTAAATGCAATGAGCACAATACATCTGAAAGGCCTGTGCCCTTGGGGGGTGTTTCCAAGCATGAGGCAGGCTGGGAAAGAGCAGTGACAGATGACACTTTTGGCTGCTAACACGAGGTACACCATTGCAAAGACAGCATGAAAAACTCAGCTGCTGGTATGCTCATGTATTGAGCCATCCCTCTCTGCTTTTATATCTCTTCTTCCACAATTTTGTTGATAAAGCACAGTCTGGGGGCTTGGATATTACTTTGAAGAACCATTCTGTTAAACCAGGTGTGTTACTCACAACTCCTGACCAGAGACATCATTGTTCAACCCAGTCCTACAAGGGCAAAAACACTGAGCTGTGAGTTGGTTCCCATGCTGAATTTTCTGCTCTAGTTATCTCTTATCATGCAAGGTGCCTGATGACAATCACAAAACATTAGGCTTAAACGTCCCCTTCCTGAGGCTGGTGGATAAGTTAAGAACCAATAGAGGACTGGAAAAGTGACTGCATGACTGTATCTTTTAAATTTTTATTTATTTATTTATTTCTGAAGCATTATCGATTTTGTGTTAGCTTCTCCAGATAATGCTGGAAGGGTGCAGTCCTGAAGTCCCTTAAGAGAGATCGGTACATCCTTGTAACAATTGGCCTCCAGAGACTACGGTGACTAGCCTTCCATAAATAAACTGGCCGGATTAGATTAGATTATCTTGGAGAAGATTATGTTAATATAGATTAGCAGGCTTTAGAAATCTAATTCTTGGAGTTGTTGGTGATGACCTGAGCAGTGTTGGAGCACTGCTGCACAACCCATTTCTATCCTGTTCCTCTAAGCCTCCTGAGCTTTGTCCCTGCAGTGTCACTGCGTATGATAGCAATTATGAAACAGGCTACAGCTTTTCTGAGAGCTTGAAAATGCTGTAGCCTTTGAAGGTTCAATGAGAAAAAATGTTGAGCGAGGGAAAAAATCGTGAGAAAATGATGGCGATGCTGCTTTCCAAAGGGTGATTTCAGTTTGTTGTTGTTGTTCCTCTCTAGTTAATTGCATCTTTTCCTCCAAAAAAATGCCCTTTCCCTTGTCTCAACAATCTGAAAAATGTGTTGAATTAAAAGTGCATTTCAATTTATTTCATGTGGGATGGAAAGTAAAAGATACTCGTTGTCAATACCAAATCACACACACACACACAAAAATTACACCATGTTCCTCTTGCAGATTTTAGGCTGGCTTGTTCTTGGCCTTCCCACACTGGCTTCTCACAGGGTGCTCATTTAGAGGGGGTTGATGTTGTGCTCAGTGGGTTCACTCATTTCTCCAGACGTCCTTTGGAAAGGAAACTTAACTTCTTCTGCTTTGGTTGCAGTGCACGGCACCTGGGACGAGTGGTCTCCATGGAGCCTGTGCTCTTCCACTTGTGGGAGAGGGTACAGGGACCGGACCCGCACATGCAAGCCCCCACAGTTTGGTGGGAACCCCTGTGAGGGCCCGGAGAAGCAAACCAAGTTCTGCAACATCGCACTTTGCCCAGGTAAGGCAGTTAGAGATTCGAAGCCTTCCCTCCGGCAGGTCTCCTGGCCCCCAAAGATGCCCACAGGTGGGTCGACAAAGAGCTCTGTAGCTGTCAGTCCCGGCTGAAGGATCACACGGATTGATCTGTTCCAAAAAGGATCATCTATAAGGAAAGGAGACATCAGAGGAGCAACCAAAAGGCACCTTCTGGGGATATTCAGCTGTTTTAGGTTTGGATTTACCCTGTGTAGTAACTTAGTAAGGACACATTACATGGGATGGATCTGTACTGGCTCAGTTATCGCTAGCATTTCCATGAACATCTCACATTTCTCGTTTATTATCCCCAATGGATGATTCAAAACCATGGTGTCCAGCTGGGCTTGTTGTGCAGGAGTGAGTGCTTCTGCCTGCCAGTTGCATACCTGCCTAGATTTCATTGTCTGTGCAAGTTCTTTCTGTACTGGATCCTGCTGTGGGCAGCAAGTTCAACTAAGAGACTCCTGAGAGCATTCCCTGACATATTTTTCATACTTTTAGGAACTTTTTCGCATCACCTAGACTTTACTTCCAAATGCCTCTGATTTTCTCTTTGAGACACCAGAAAGAAACCTCAAGACAAAATGGTTTCTGCTCACTGGAAATCCAATTGTGCTCCTGTGATTTCCTTCCCCTGAACCAGAGAGGCCCTGGGTTTACCACAGAGCCTCCATTAATTTAGCTGGGGGTTTCCTGGTGGACGCAATCAGAACACAAGGGAGCTCCCCAGCACGCCTCCCCTCTCCCAGGATAATGTCAACTGACACTTTTCAGGTTTAATGAGAATCATTATGAGAAATTATGATGTCCCCGGAGGAGGAGAGGGACTGTGGGAGTGATGAGAACTTTGTGAAAACATTTGTGAGAAACCTCCTGGCATTTTCCGCCCGGTTTTCACCCCAAGTAAATATCCTTGGATTCCTGGCTGCCGTCCAGGAGGCTCTCCTCAGAATAAGGACTTCCCAGGCATCAAATTGGCTCTGTCATAAAAAGACAAATTGAAGAAGTCAGTCGTGGCATTGCTTGGGCAATAAAGCATATCCTGAGTTAATGTTGAGCCATAATTAATTTAAATGCAAATAAATATGTGGATACGCTGTCTCAAACAAAACGGGGAGGGGAGAGGAAAGACAGGCAGCCCAACAGAAAGACTTCAGCTCTAATTAATGCCACAAAGGCAATCAGTGGCTTTGCCGTGCCAAATGAGTGCAGCGCTGGGGGAGTCATTGAAGCACAACAATGGGCGCTGCTCAGCGCTCGACACGCCAGACATCCGTATCGCTCCTTCTCGCCCCGCTCGGAGGATTTATTACTGCTGCCGATAAAAACGCTTTGCTCAGGGACAACAGAGCTTTTGTTCCTCCGGAGCAGTAGATATCGCCGGCTGAGTCCCAAGTCCTTCAGAGGAAAAGAAATCAGGGGGAAGACAATGACAGTGTCTGCGCGGGCTGCACAATGCAGGCTCCAAGGAACTTTTTTGATGGACTCGTTGGGCGGTATGGTGACAGCAGTGAATGGTCTTTGATGGGTTTATGATGGAGATCCCCCAGCATCTTGCCCAAGAGGCATCCTTGCATCAGTGCACGTGGCTGGAGATGCAACATGGCCATCTCGACTTCCACATTTTTAAAATATATTTACAATTACAGCCCAGGAATAAATGAGCTCTCATCTCAAAGGAAATTCCCTGCTCACTCTCTCCCAGTGAATGAACACTTTGTGGATGTGGCTCTTTTCCTTTTTCCCATCTCCAAAAGCTCATAGTGGTGGTAGGAATCCAACCACCACAATCACGGTGGGATATGGATATAACAACTTTTTTTTTTTTTTTTTTTTTTGGTAAAAGCAATATTTACTTTGGGAACTGCAGTACCACCTTTCCAATATCAGTGACCACTGGTGATGGGCAAGCACTGTAAATTCATGGCAACCAGCAGCACTTCCTCCAGTCACAGGAACTCATTTACACCTGGTAGGACCTACCCTGTGGCTTTTGGGATCAATTCTAGGGAGGAATCAACCACCAGTCACCACCTCTTGCATTTCCCCTCCTTGGTGCTGATAAGCACTGATATAATAATTTGAATTGTGCACGATGAAAGCATCAAGTTTGGATTGACAGAAATGGGCACTGTTTGGAAGTACCTTTGTGCCTGATTTTCAGACCTTTTGAGCTCACTTGATACTGTAACAGTTGCTCATTTGGATATTTTGACATTTTCTCACATGCTTGAAGACAAAGAGCCACTCAATTGCTATGGGGATTATTTGGGGCCATGCAGAGCCTTGCGGATGACACAGGGGACCAGGCTGCATATATTTTTCTTGGTCTGATAAACAAAGTGAAAGAAAATGAGCTGCAATCTACAGTAATGTGGTGCAAGCCAGAATTCAGACTTCCCTGTGATTCAGTTGTTTTTTTTTTTTTTTTTTTTTTTTTCTGAGTGAGAGCTAACAGTTAATGAGAGCTAAACAGAGCATGATGACCGCTGCTAATGAGAAAAAGCGCTCCAGGAATAGCAGACTGGGTGATAGATCTGATGATCAGGGACCAATTAGGGTGTGAGTGCCACACTTGGGAATGCCTCACACTGCGTCATGCTAATAAGATGTATTCATGTTTCTTTCCAAACCTGTCCCTATCATAACCTCTCTTTTTCCTCCCTTTCCTGTTTAATTATCAGAGATGTTGCTGTGTGGAGATACATCAAGCCTGCCAGTGTTAATTCAGCTGTGACAGAAGGGCATTGACCACATACACACATTCTGCTTGTGGTCTTCTGTTGGAGCACACCTTTGCTCTGAGATTTTCCTGGCTGGCAGAGTGAATTGCTCTCAATAACAGTGTGATCTGAGCTTGATGCTTGCAGGGCTACCCCTGCAAACAGAGCATTTGAGAGCTTGAGGAGCCAGACCCATGCATTGCTTTGGACTAGTCATAGTGAAAAATGGGTTCCCTCAAAAAGTAAATTGACCAAAATGGGAAATAGAATTATAAAATGGTAGAATCATTAAGGTTGGAAAAGACCTCCAAGATCATCTGGTCCAAATGTGCTGGTAACCGATGGATTCCTTCAAACATTTCACTGAAAACATGATCCACACTCTCTATTTTTGTATTATGTTGTAACTGGAAATATTAATAGTTTTGGGTTTTTTATTGGAATATGTAATGAAAATAATTTCAACTTTTCTGGTGTTATGAACATAAACATCAATGTTTTATGGTGCTTGCATCCTGGCAGGACATAACATACTAGCCAGAGGTTGCAGAGGGTCCCAAGACATTGCCATTACCACACTTGTCTGAACTTTGTCCTGATGATCCTCTCCCTCTAACACTCTCTGTGACTCCAGTTTGTCCTGCCCTGCCTCAGTCCCTTGCAGGCACAGGCCAGAGACTCTTCTATGTGCCTCCTTCCAGAGGGAGCGATTTTCACATTCCGCTTTGTTTTCTCTCTTTGGGCCACTCAGTGGACGGCAACTGGAACGAGTGGTCGAGCTGGAGCTCCTGCTCAGCCTCCTGCTCCAACGGCACGCAGCAGCGGACGAGGGAGTGCAATGGGCCCTCCTACGGGGGAGCTGAATGCCAAGGGCATTGGGTGGAGACCAGAGACTGCTTCCTACGCCAATGTCCAGGTCAGTGGACAATGACTTTTCCTGCCTTTCTCATGTCATCCTTCTCTGCAGTCCCAGGTAGGCTTTTATAAACCCTCTCCAGTTTCCCCTGGGTAAGAGTTGTGTAGTTTTCACCAGCGACGCAGTAATAAGGAGGCTGAGGATCATTACCTACAGACCATGCAACCCCAAATCTGTAGTTGGCAAATGCTCCAGGAGACCCCAGACAACTGAGTAATTATCCATAGAGAACATGTCTTTCTGACTAATTGGCTCAGCAGGTGTGAAAAATATTCTTGCCTAAAAACAAGGCTTAGATATCTAGAAGCCTTCAAGATTAATCAGGACCAACTTTTCTTGCCGTGCATTCCCTGGCACTTTTCCTGGCTCTCGTTGGGTGCTCCATCCCCGTTAACCCATAGGATTGAGGAGTGGACACCCGAGATGTCACCAAATAGAGCATGAGATGTTGGTGCTGGCCCTTTTCTTTGGTAATTCCCTTCCACTGCTTGGAGAAGAAGAGAGGGATCTCTCCCACCCTCTAATGAAGAATTATTTGACCTGAGGTTGCCTGTTAACTCCTAATTAAAACCCAAATATGAATCAGAAGACTTCGGTTCTTCATCTATTTCTGTCACTGAGTTGTTGTTTCTTGTCTGTGATGAAGCAGAGGAGAACATTTTCCTACCTTGCAGGCTTGTTGTGAGGGCTAATTAACATTTTTGTAGTGCTTTGATAAAGGCCATTGTTAATGTAAAGGAAGTAGCATTTCCACTGAGTCTGTAAAGATGCTTGGAGAAGATACGAGGAAATGAGACAACAACTTAGCCTCTTGCAATAACTCTTTCCAAGGTACGTGAAACCACAGTGCAATGGAAATGGCTGGAGCAGGGGTTATTTGATGTTTTCTTCATGGTTTTTCATCTAGAGGGCCTCGGCTGGTCCCTTTGTGTTCATTTTCACATATACATCGCACATCCCAACCAAATGCCAACTGCGGACTTTGGCTGGTAGATGTGACTGCCCAACAGGTTGAGTCTCTGCTGGCCCTGAAAACAAAGCATCCATGGTCAGAGCCCCAAATCTGAGCAGGGCTGGTGTTGTGGAGTGAGGATACTGAGGAGTAACACCATGAACACCCCTCACTCATTAAAGGACTGCCCCAATGGGAAAGAGGATGCACTGATTCTGTGTCTGTAGAGGATCAGACAATGATTCAAGGCAGGAGACCACCCTTCACACCAACCCATGCTCTACTCATCCTACATTCCAGTGCTCGCCTTGGGAAGTTGCCTCCTTCCGTTGCAGATGATGTTGGGGATGTTTCAGGCTGTTTCTCTCCTCTTTTCCTATCTCCAGTGGATGGGAAGTGGCAAGCCTGGGGCGTGTGGGGCAGCTGCACCACCACATGTGGAGGTGGGACCCAGCGACGTGACCGGGTGTGCTACGGCCCCTTCTTCGGTGGAGAGTCTTGCCAGGGCCCCAAGGAAGAGTACAAGCAGTGCAATGACAGGAGGTGTCCTGGTACGTACCCCAGACTCCTCGCACCCTCCTTCACACCGGGGGGTTGGGAATTTTGGGAAAGGGTGCTGAGCCCCGTGTCAGGGAGCTGAATGCAACAAGGAGATGTGATCACGTTTGACCCTGCCCATTACCCAGGCACAGGATACATCAAAGTCTGAGTTTAATTCTTGCTGAAGCTAGTGTGACCATGCTGATTTCAGTGGATGTTTGATAAGTTCCACTGGTCTAGACTTCATATTTTTCTTTTTTTTTTTTTTTATTGACATAGAGACGTAAGAGTGAAAGAGACTTTCAGAGCAAAAATTGATATCAGAGTTTTGAGCCCATTAAATATTTGAGTGTGGAGGATGATGCAGTGTTTCCCACCCTTTACCTATCCTCTGGGAGACCCGCATGCCACTGGCAGTTTCTAAAAGAGACAGATGTGTGCAGATCCATCAGAGCCTTGCTCAGTCTCATCCTTCTCCAGCTACAGCCATGGAAACTGCGTCCAATTGAGAAAAAGGGTGTAAAAGCCCTGATGGAGGACAAGGGAGCTGCAGGACAGAGGAAAAGATGGGTATTAATGAGAAAAAAAAAAAAGAAAAGAAAGAAAAAAAAAAGCAGAAGGAAAAACTTACAAGCTGGAATGCATCTATCTGTTTCCCATGCAGTGTAAAACAACAGACTGGCACACCATTTCTATTTTCTTTCTTAGTCTGGGTTGAAGTCCCTGCTGGTGAAACCACTGGTGGGGAATCAATGGCCTGTGTGATGTTGGCAGGCAGACTGCATCGATTGTAATGGGCCCTGATTTTTGACCGAGAGGGCAATAAATTGTTGGAGCAGCTTGGTGAGCAATGGCAGAGATTGTCATGGTGGCATACTGGCTGTCCTCATGACGAGAGGGTGTCTCCCCCAAAAAAATGGGCTGCAGCTCAGTTCAGAGGTAGTGGATTTGGAGATAAAGGTGTGATGGTCAGGACATCTGACCCCCAGAGCCCCATGCAAACTGGTGAAGACAGATAAAAACCAAAGCACAAAAGTTTCACCCAGTTTATCCAGAAGATAACAGCACATTCACTCCTCGCAGCTCCGCTGTAATAAAAGACATCACCTCCTTTTACAAGCTGTGCCTCTCAATTAGCAGAGGCGGGTGAGAGTCTCTCCTAACTCAGCCGTAAAGCTCTCCTTCGCCACGGAAAGGCTTAGCACCAGGTCGTCTGGTGGCGTCTACGGAGCGATGCAGATTTAGTTCAGCTTCAGCGTGTGCCAGCTGGGGCCCTGGCAGAACAAACCCAATCTTTTCTTCTGTGTCCACAGGGGCCGATGCCTTCACGGTGCTCAAACGAAAAAGGCACTGAGCCCCGCTAGGATGCAAAACCAGGAGGGTCTTGCTGCAGTTGTTAATTTGCAGGGGGAGGAAAAGGCGGGGAGCTGTCAGAGGCTAAAAATAAACCCGCTCGATTTGTTCTCGAGGAAGTATCAAATGCCGGCATGATTTGATTTGAGCAGAAGAATTGAGCTTAATTGGGTTAGTTATTAAAATCTCTCGGTGCAAATAGGTTACTCTGGCAAAAGGGGTATTGCTATGAAGCAACATCAAGGAAATGAATAAATAAATAAATAAATAAAAGGATTAAATGATTCTCTCCTGGCCTGGGAATTGCTCCTGCACTCGCTGGCAAGAGCCAGACAATCAGCGTACTTCTAAAGAGCATCTCTGATCCACAGCATCCCTCAGCGGCCCCCAGGGAGACTGCAGGGGTGCGAGCCAGGGCAGCTTCGAGAGGTCAGGGAATGAGCAAGCGGAGGTCAGATGTGAGCTCCCTCTCTGCTTTTAGACATGCTATTGCATGCTGAGGGTGTTAGGAGCTTCCCACCCCATGTCCCAAGCCCTCCTTTGGACAACAGTTCCCTGTGGAGGATATGTGACCGCGGCCAAACCACTGGGCCAGGAGTTTTGCATTCAGCCCCCTGGCCTACAACAGGCTCTGTAGGCGACCACATGCTGGTCACAACTGGGTGGCTTCATCTCACTGTCCTACGGCTCCTTGCCAACAGGTTGGAAATAAAACTGCCACTTTTCTGCCCATTTTCTGCCTTATCTACTGAAGTCATGAGCTGCTGGCACAGGGACTATTTCTGCGTATGTGCAGAGCACAGCAGGGATCCCGCTTGCCCTGTGGGATTTTATTATAATAGTGATTACTCAAAAGGGAATTTTAAAACAGGAGAAAACATCTGTTTTCAAGCAGGGAGCATAACTTGTTCATTATCAGTGTCCTGGATGCACCAGGGAGAAATCTGTATTTGAAATGCAGCTGGGGCTGGGGACACACGGTCTTGGGGCTTGACTCCAGGAGCTGCGATATGTAGGCAGCTTGTTGGGTCCTCTCTGAGTTCTTCAAAGCAGCAAGATTTGTTTCGCCCATAATCTTGGTTTGGAGACTTTCCCACAGCCAGTTTGGTGCTCTGGCTAGTTCCAGAGCATCTGCGGGGTATGTCCATCCCCAGGGATTTGCTCCTGACACAGACCCTAAGTCATCACATCTACATGTCCCTTATCAAAGGAGACCTTCAGGGTCATCCCTGCCCAGCAGATCCCTTGGGAGCAGCAGGACAACGCCAGGCCCCCATCTATAGCTTTATGGCAAATGTAGGTTTTCCCTGCAACTTTGGCACATCTCTGCTGGCATCACTGGACCTTGGCATGGACAGAACTTTCCTACATGGGAAGGGAGCTCAGCAGGCAGCTGCCCAGCTCCACGGCTGGTTGCCCTTGGCTTTGGCTTTGTCTTTGCTGTTGCCACTCCTGGCCAGACACAGGCATGCTCTCAGCTTTCTCTTTACTGGTAGATTTAAATGCACAATAAATAAATATATTACTGAAAACCATTAAATATAATTTTCCCTTTCCCCACCCTCAGGAGTGATAAATAGCTTCAGCACCTTACTCATGGTTGCCTTCATTTAATGAAACACCTCCTTCTGTGATGGATGCATTTTCTCAGGTCCCACAGGTTCTGAAGCCAACTCACCTCTACTCAGAGAAGCATCCAAAAACCTTCTCTTTCCAAAGGGCTTTTTCTGTAATGCCTCTAAACATCTTTTGCATATTTCTGCAGTCCTCCTGGACTCTGCAGCACTGTTTGGAAAGGAGCTGCTAATGCAAATCCAGCCTGTTCATTCTTCCTGCATCCTCAGATAAAATGGTAGCAGACAGAGAGCCTGAATGAAGCCCACCCAAGGGCAGTGTATAGCAAGAGTAGCTTTCCTCTGAGCCAGGGCAGGCATCAAAGAGGACTTTCCTGGGTTGTTACAGGTGTATTAATGAGCTGATCCTCAGGCTGGTCAGAGTTTGCAGAAAGGCAAATCAAATCCCAGAGGGTTTAAAGTGATTTTTCCATTTTTTACCCTACAAAACGCTTCCCTCAGGGCTGTGCTCCCTTCTTTCCTCTTTCCATCCCCTTTTCCACATTCCTCCTGAGCAGGAGGCTTTACCAACAGAGTTTTCCCTTCCTTGCAGAACCCCATGAGATCTGCGATGAGGAAAGCCTTGCCTCTGTGGTTTGGAAAGAGACGCCCGCTGGGGATGCCGCAGCTGTCCGGTGTCCTCGCAATGCCACCGGTAAGGATGTCTGCGTGCCTTGGCCGGGGAGATGTCCCACCTGCAGTTCATCCTTCATCCTTTGCCTCCTAGATGAGGACAGCCTGGATGTGGGAGGAGAGAATGAGCAATGGGCTATCTGCCCTTTGCTCAAGGCTAAGCGAGCTCTCTATGGGTTTCTGTGGTTCCTGACTATTTAACAGCAACCTCTTGATCCATATTAGACACTCTGAGGTTATGTCCCACCCAGCTACTGCCTAATCCTGGAACAGTTTCACTATCAAGGGCTGCTGTGGTATGTCCACTCGATTGCTACAGATAGCTCTGCAGAAGCAGGCTGGGCTCTACAAGTCCCCTAATATTGGGCATCACTGCTGACCACAGAAGAAGTTGGTATCTGAAAGCACAAAATCTGAAATGCATTGCCAGCTCACACTTAGATGCTTTCTACTCTTGTTTAGGAGCCACAGCAACTCCCTCAGCTTATATTCGCGTGCTCTGGCCACAGTGGTGAGAGGTGATAGTGCCTGGGCATTCTGGCTGCAGGCACGTGCTCCCCAGGGAGTGGAAAGCAGGGGAGAAGGCTCCAGGAGATGTTCTGGTGGTGGAGATTGTCCTCTGATGGATGTTTCTCACTCCCAGGCAGGATCAGAAATGGGGCAGCGGTGTCCATAATGAGCATAAAAGTTTTATTCTCTTTGAGTGAGGTTGTTGGACACAGAAAACCCTGCACCTCTCTGATTCATGCACCCTGGGAGGCTCAGAGTCATTCCAAATGCTAGCCTAGAAGAAGGGCCCTATCCATAGGTCACTGCACCATTTATCAGTAGCAATGGAACCGTGGACCCAGCAAAGCCTGCTCCTTGGAGACTCTCCAGTGGCAGTGCAATTGCTTGGGCAAGGCGATTCCTGTCCACTATCTCCTCTGCATCACATGTGATTGCCACCACAGAACCCACTGCAGGCTGACGCTGAGGAAAAGCCTGGGGGAGGACTGCAGGAAGCTTTCAGAGATTCTCAGCTGATGCAAGGATGGTGCTGTTGGATATTTTTGCTGTGTAGGCAGCAGAAGGCAGCGTGGCTGGTTTAGCTGCAAGTTCCAGACCGTGCCGCCTGGGGAGGCTCGTGGGACTTCCAGAAGCAGGGAGAAACCTGCCCTGATGGGCACATTAAACCTTCCTTTACCTTGGCCAGCTGTGTCCCAGATGTTAGCTTTTGTTTTCATTTGCATCTCTTTCATTGGCCTGCCCCTCAATAAGAAAATGAAGGGGAAGGAAATGCACATAACCTCTTTCAAAATGTGCATAACCTCTCTGGAAATACACATAACCTCTCCAAAATGCACATAACTTCTCCCAGAACACAAGTAACCTTTACCCCCATTGCACGAGCACTTGCAGATGTCCCTGCTGCCCTTTGTGCTACCAGCAATGACCAGCTCTGGGGGGCCTCCGTGAAGGTGCTGGGCTTTTCATCAATCTGCCCCCACTCCCATGCTCTTTCTTTCCTCTTCTAGGGCTGATCCTTCGAAGATGCACTTTAGATGAAGAAGGGATAGCTTACTGGGAGCCTCCAACCTATGTCAAGTGTGTTTCTATTGATTACAGGAACATACAGATGCTGGTAAGGCAGACAGACTTCAACGCCTGATGAGTTTATGATCCCCCCAAATATTCCTTACACTGTTAGAAGTACAAAGAAGAAGGAAAACATCATTTCCACATGAAAGGGAAGCAGCTCTGCCCTGCTTTTGTCTTACTGCTTTTGTCTGCCTAGCTTGTGATACATGGGCTCTCCACCAACAAGGGCTGGTTCCCCACTGGGTATTTTAACATCCAGCCTGACAAAATCCAGGTCCTACCAGGTCTTCCGTATCACATTATCCATAAGAATGACTGTGATTGTAACACTTTTAAATAATCCACTTATTTTTCATTAGTTTTACAATTGTTACTGTGATGAATTCTCCTGTTTCTGCCAGTCTTCTGTGGCTTGCCTTAAAACAGCATTGAGAACTGTTCTTTTCAGAATGAGCTGCAGTCTGTCCCCAAATAGTTCCAGACTGGTTATAAGAAAACAAGGTTTTAGGGCAAAAAGAAATCTGCTAGCTGGCCTTAGGTTAGCAGCAGAATGGTGCCTGTGTAGTAGAGTAACCTCTTCTGAACATATACACAATCTTTTTATTTTTTTTTCTTGTGGGCATACCGAAAATTTGACTTCTGCTCTTCTATCATTTTAAAAATATCACAGGCTTTCAGGTCAGCAGAGATTGTTAGATTCATCTAATCTGTGCTCTGCATTACAAGGAAGGTCACAAACCTTCCCCCAGCGATTCCTTCAGTGAGCTCATTAACTGGGCTTTGACTGTCACTAACGTGTTTGTCATCTTCCCCTCTGCTCCTCAGACCAGGGAACATCTTTCCAAAGCTCAGCGTGGGCTGATGGTAGACGGGCTGTCAGAAGTGATCCAAAACCTTGTGGAAATCTCCCAGGATGGGACCAGCTACAGTGGGGACTTGCTGTCCACCATTGATGTACTCAGGAACATGACAGAGATCTTCCGTAGGGCTTATCACAGCCCGACTTCTGGGGATGTGCAGGTGAGCTGAGTTGAATATCCTGGCTGGCAAGGCTGGGTTGAGGGCTCAGGACTGGATTGCCTCCTTTTGAGCTGATTCAATGCTGCTGAAAAGCCGGAGTATTTTCCGCCTGAGCAAAGTGGCTCTGCATGTTAACAAACCCTCCCTTTAAGGCTGGTTCTCCCCGGCTTATAGAGGCAGAACTTGAAAACCAAAGTCACTCTGAACTATTTCAACTCGATAGCACTTACTGGGGAGTCTAATTGATATGAGAGCACTCTTTGGAAGGGATTTCAGCCTAATGACTACAGGTAAGATGATCCTGTGATATTGGATAGCTGGATATTGATGAGGGAAAATGTCTGTGCTTCTCACCCTAGGATTTGACTTTCAGCATCTGCATGCAGAGTGGCTACAAGATATGCCCTTGGGATAGGTCATCACTACATGGCTTGAAACATTAAACTGATCCAACAGGATCTGCAAAGGGTGGTAAAGCTAGAGGGAAAAAAAAAAAAAAAAAAAAAAAGAAAGAAAAAAGAAAAAATCAATGGCCCTGAAAGATCTTGTCTCCTTCCTTCTCTTTGCATGCTGCGTGGTCAAAGGTACTACCATGCATAACACTCTCTTGATCCATCACTGCTTCTCTTTCCAAGCCACAGAGAAGAAATGATGATGGTTCCCTATGCTGGAAAAAAATAAATGAAATAGTAGAAAATGGGATGAGAAGTGATTTATACAAGGCAAGATCATCTGTTTTTAATCAGTTTCTGGCAGACATCTGTTTAATCTGCTCTTAAAAATCTTTAAAAGACACTTTCCCAGTCCAGTGCCTTAGCAGGTATAGCAGTTAGAGTGAAGTCCTTGGGAAAAAGGCTTCTGTGTAATCTAATTGCTGTCAACATCCCTCGGGTCAAAGGCCTGTGAAATGCACCAGGAGCCTTTGGGAACAAGACCTTGAGAAAGCTCTTGGAGCACAGGTGATGTTCACTTGTTCTTGTGCACCTCCATGTCCTTCCTCGAGTGGGTCACATTTGGCTAACTACACCTTTTTTCTTTTATCTCCTTTCTCCAGAACTTCGTCCAGATCATCAGCAACCTTTTATCAGAGGAAAATAGAGAGAAATGGGAAGAAGCTCAACTGGTATGAACCTTCAGCACCTTCTGTGAAACAAGTCAGGCCTTCAGCATAGTCTTAAGCCATGACAAGGGGAATTTCTAAGGGTCTACATGTCTTTTGTCCACGTTGCTTTGTGTGCACAATGATTCTGTTCCAGCCAAAGTATCTCCATCCACCAGTGCCATTCTTCTCTGATAACTTGTTATGATGAAAGGCACAAATAAACTGGATGTGGTCAGCTCTGATCAGCTTCAGAGTTGACCACCTCTGAAGGAGTTACTCCCAACCAGCTGATACATGCAGCTGGTGTTTTGGGTGAGCTCAGTGCCAGGCTGAGTCATATTTATGGAGTAACTCAGGAAGCCACGGGATCTCAACCCTAACCCAGGGTCTCTACATGAGTATCAGGAAAAAAAAAAAAATGGTGGTGAATACCAAATTTTGGATAGTTCTCAGAGATCAAGCTGGGTCTGGAGTTGATCATGCTCCTGGCTTGTTATAATTCTTCTCTTCTCCTATTGCCAAGATAAAGCAGTGGGATTACATGGGCCTGAGTTTCTGGCTACAAAGATGCAGGACAGGCAGGATTTTCCTAGTTCAGAACTATGCTCTCCTCATCTGAGTTTCTGGTTCTGTTCAACGTAAGATGAGCAAGGGGTCTTTATATTTTTTTTTACTTTCTTTCTCTCATCTCAAGGACTGGGATCCTACTGAATAATTCTGTAGCTATACCTTTGTATATTAGGGGAGGAGGTGACATGGTTTGTTTTTCTATCCATGCCATGCTTACATTTTGTCTTTTTTGTCCCATTTACACTCTTTGCTTGAGTAAGATTCTTCCACATCCATTCCTCATTATTGCACCTTGGAACAAAAACACTAGCTCACTTTGGTCACAGCCTAAAAAATAACCTGGGCAAGGAATGTAACTTAGCCTTTGTGAAATCAGCTCTCTGGAAAGGTGTGTATCAGAACATGGCTGCCCCTTTCTAACCACCTTTAATTGCCACAAAAGTCATCAGAGAGGTCTGGAAATACTAAACAAACGAGAAAAAAAAAAATGATTTCACACAAAAAAATCAATATTCACCCCAATGAGGGAAGTCCTCCGGGAAGGAGCCTTCTCAGCAGGGACACACTCATTGGTAGTCCAAAACGTGAGACAGGACCCGAATGCTCAGCTGTGCTACGGTTCCTTCAACAACAAAACCTCCACCAGGAGCTGAGCAGCCTTGTGGACCTCTCCTTCCCTCGGTTCTCCTGAGATCTGCTGTTTTCCCGATGCATTTGGATGGCATGCTCTGGCTCCATGAGCAGCAAGGGACCGAATGCTCAATTTCAAGCCTCCAGGTGTGTGTACATATTTCAGAACAGTGCTGAGGAAACTGATGAGTTGTCATGACAACAGGGAAATCCTATTGATCCCCGTAAAAACAGCTGCAGCTCACTCCCTGTGGCAGTTTGTTCCCATAGGCTTTCCCTGTATGATCTCTTTGCACCGATAGATGCTGCCAGCATTACAGCAACCTGCACAAGGAGCAAGACCATGATGAAATTACCATGAAGAAAATGTTAACCTGGCACTTCTTTTAGTTGAAATGGCGATGACAGCCCAACACCATGGCTTTAGGACAGAAGCTGCCCTCAGAAATCTTCAGGCACTGGATGTTAAAGAGGTTTCAGCGGTCTCTCTCCTTCTCGCTTAAAGCTGATGGAGCAGACTCAGGCTTTGTGTTTCACAAGGTTAACCAGTCCTTTTGAAATGAAGGCTTTGGATCCCAATTTCTTCATTAAAAATAAAACCAGCTTCATTACCCTCTCACATTCCAGTGCCCTGCAAACCCCCAGGCAGAGGTGTTGTCCAAGGGAACAAAAAAGTAATAATAAAATTAAATATAAGTAAATAAATAAAAGAAATTAAATAAATCAGGAAAACCTTCAAGTTGAGAAGGCCTATCATGTTTTTTGGGAAGGTTGAGCTGGCCATATAGTATGGTCTTATCATATAGGATAGAAACCTGATCGACAATGTCCGGTTTACTTGGAGTTACTTTGACTTTGTGATTTCAGTCCATAACAGAACATGAACATATCCTGTTAAAAATAGCTTCTTCAGTTTCTCCTCCTTGTGCGTACACCTGCTGTGCTGGCAGGACTGTTTGATCTGATCCCGATATGGTTTTATTCTCACCAAGCTTCTTTTGGCTGGCCAGACAGAGGGACACGCGTGGCCACCCCTGTGCTCCTTGCCCATCTCTCGCCAGCTCAGCCTTCCTTCTGCCTCCATCCCATCCGGCTGTCCTCAGCTGCCCCTTCCACTCTGATCAGCCACCTCGGGAGGTCTGAATTGCAGTGAGGATCTGCGAGCATGGAAAGTGATGGAAAAGAGTAGATATAAGGAGCTGAGCTGCTTTTCTTTGACCTCCCATGGTGGTTGCTCAGCCCTGTAGGCAGTTGTGCCTCGAGGAAGGCAGTCAGTCAGTACAGCTCATTGCGGGTGGATTATCTATTATTAAATCAGCCACTGCTTAACCAGTTATTGTTTAACACCCTTATGTATGCCTGGAAAAGAAGAGTTATTGGCAATGTCTTTACCATGTGGGGAACACCAGGGAAGGAAAGAGAAAAGAGACCAAAGCTCTGGCACAGCCTGGGCAAGAAGCAGCTTGGATTTCTGGAGGGTGAGGGGCTGCCAACGGAATGGGAATGCATGAAAATGGACCACAGCGCTTTTCTGCGGAGAAAAAGGTGATCTTGTTAAGCATGTGTTTGTTGGACCATTTTTGCTGCGATATGGTCTCCCTTTCTGGCGGTTTCTGACTCAGGTCAACAACTGGCTGACATATGTGTCAGAGACGTGGTCCAGTGAACCATGATAAAGTTACCAAGAGAAGATATGATGGACTTGAGGATGGATTGATGGATTTGAGGATGCTCTTCCCTCCCTCCAGGAGAATTTAACTCTGGATTTCTTTGAAGTGCCCCAGGGCATCCTGATCTTTGACCTAGAGGAAGGCTCAGACCCAAGAACAGCAATTAGAAATCCAACAGAAATCAAGAGAAGAAACCAACAGAGATTTCCCCACTCTCACCACCCTGCTGTACACCTCTTTACTAGTGTGTCTCATCAAACTGAGGTATCCAAATGTCCCTGGCAGTAGAGATAATCTTGAGGAAGAAGATGATGATACCATAGATTACCTGCTCCAGACAACCCCTGATATTTCTCTTTGCTTTGCTTTGAGATATTGCTCTACATACTCAGTTATATCAATTACTCTTTCCTATCTTTTTTATTATTATTATTCTAGGCTTCCTTAGCATTTCTCAGCCCTCGATTTCCACAGTTCCATAATATTCCCTTGTATCCAGCGTATGCTTCCAGTACCAGTGTGAGGACAAAAACCTTTGCCTTCAGATAAACTTGTGCTGTACTTTTTGTTATCCGTGCTACCAAGTGTTCTCCTTCTCTCTGCAGATAGGGCCAAACGCCAAGGAGCTGTTCAGGTTGGTGGAGGATTTCATTGATGTCATCGGCTTCCGCATGAAAGATTTCCGGGATTCCTACCAAGTGACGGACAACCTGGGTGAGCTCCTCGTGTCAGGTGTAGACCCTGGGAAGCTGTAATTGCGGGGCAATATGTATAACCCGAAAGGTGGGGAGGGAAAGAGGGGAGCCAGAGGGTGGTGGAACATCAAAATGTCTGGGGAAGAACGTGGATGGACAGATCTATGGGGTGTCTTTTCTCCAAATAATCAAGGACTTCACCCTGAAGAAGATCATGGAGAGATTTGAGAGATATCTATAGAACCATGAATGGAGAACAGATGACAAACTGGGAAGAATGAAGCTGCTTCCTTTTATTTTTTTAATACAAGAGCCGCACAGCAGCCAATGAAGTGATCAGGCAGCAGGCGAACAGCAGGCAGCGTTTGATTTATGCTGTACGCACAATCGCAGCATGGAGCTTGGGGCCGGAGGATGCTGCAGAAGCCAAAAAGTACAGATGGGTTCGTGATGGGATTAGGAAAATGCACAAAGGAGGGGTCCATTGGTGGCTGTTAAAGTTGATGGTCTGGATGCAACCCCTAGGTGAGGAAGTCTGCTGACTGCTGGGAGGACAGGTCCAGAGAATTCTTGGCTTTCTCTTTCTTGCACTTCTCAAAGGAGATGCTACTGGATACTCCTAGAAATGTGGTGTGGGAGCAGAAAGACCTCTCTTCTGCCAGGTTTAGTGTAGCCAGGTCCATTTCACTGAGCAGAAGTATGAGACCAAGTAATTCATGTCACCCAGAGCTACTGAGATCCACCCTCATGGTTCTGCTACCCGATTTCCCACTGTTGCCTCCAGTGGGTTTTTTCAGCATGTGTGAATTTGTTGAGGCTGGTCTTGCTTACTGCTTTTATCCGTTGCTTCCCTCTAGTCCTCGGCATTCACAAGCTGCCCGCTAATGCAGCAACTGACATCACCTTCCCCATGAAAGGCTGGAGGGGCATGGTGGACTGGGCCAAGAATTCAGAGGACAAGGTCACTGTCTCCAAGAGCATCCTGTCTTCGGGGCTGGCAGGTAGGCAGCACAGTCAAAGCACTCCAGGAAAAAATGTCTTCTTCATTTTCTAAGAGTTTCCTTCCTTTGGGCTGATCTTCAAGCTCTCCTCCCAGCTGAGCTGGCTCACAAAACCTCACCGTAGCATGGCTGAGTGCAAATAGAGCTTTTAAATGTGGTCAGACCAAAGGCCGAATGTGAACACCTTGCCCAAGTTCAGGAGGAGGCCTAGTGCCTGGGTTTGGATGTTTGTCTACTCCTAAGTCAGCAGCGTGTTTAAAACAGAGCAGGAGTCAGCACAAAAAATCAGGGCAACACTATCTTGATGATTGCTTCTTCCAATGCTTCTGAACCTGAAAAGAAGTGAAAAAAAAACCTTGTGTGTGCACAGGGTTACTCTGTTTTTGTTGCGTATGAGTTCTGAGCTCCATCCACAATCATCTTCAGGGCCTGTTGTAATGAGTCTCTCAGGCCTCCTTGAATATGCTGGGTTTCTAATAGGGGAAAGCACAAGTCGTTTTCTCTGTTGGTACCTTATAGGAACAGTTAATGAGCACAGGAGAGGCAGGTGTTAATAGGGGAACGGTCATGTAAGCAAACAATGCTGTAAGTGTCCTCCAAGACTGGATCTGGTCCTGGAAGAGCCATCTAAGGATGAGCAGCTGGGGCTTACAAACCTCCAGCTCTATCACAGCCAGGATCCTTTGCCTTCCTGAGGGGTGCTGGGAT
Organism: Heteronetta atricapilla; assembly: GCA_011075105.1. NCBI lineage: Eukaryota > Metazoa > Chordata > Aves > Anseriformes > Anatidae > Heteronetta > Heteronetta atricapilla. Next base: position 156,766,341 of record CM021732.1, read on the forward strand.
AACCCAGCCTTGGGTTATCTACCCCAAAACATGGGGTTTTGCTTGCTCACAGTCTCATAGGAACACACATTTCTTCAGTAAATGTCCTACTGCATTCAGTTAGCACCAAGGGGAAAACTCTCTCCAAAGGCTGCAGGATCCCTGTGTTTGCACAGGGATTCACATGAAAGGCCAAAAGACTGACAGCTTTCCTGGAGAAACAATGTTTATGCGATTGCTCTGCAAGCCTGTCAGTCTCCCCTGTCTTCCACCCACCTCATTTGAGCCCAATTTCACCAAAAAAAAAAAAAAAGGGGGGAATATCCAGAGTCATTTCTGCCCTGCGCAGAGGGTGTGGTTGCATTCTAGGCTCAGCCTCAGTACGAGACACCAGAGAAGCCCCACAGCAGGCTGCTTCCCTGGCTTTCCTCATCTCCAAGTGATTTATTTCTTCTCCCCTTATAATTCAGCCCCGGGGACGCCCCTGCTGCCTGCTCTTTCCCCAGCAAAGCTCTCGCTCTTTTTATCTGGGGTGCAGGAGGAGGTCGAGCGGCGTGCCCAGAGGTCGTGCAGAGCATCCAGGCTCCTTTGGGACCACGATCCCGGCAACCTCCCGAGGCATCACACGAGTGATGGGGTCAGGCCAGGCACTGCAGGGCATCTCCCCTCCTGGGCTGCCCTTGTCGGCCCACGTGCAGCTCTTCTCTGACAGCTCGATGGCTGAGGAAGAGGACAAACACCTCCGGGTGGCTGCGAGAGACCTTCTCGCCCTGTGAATTTTGCCCGCTGTGGTGCTGTCAGAGGGATTAGTGGGATTTCTGGAGGGGAAGGCACCAGGCTAGTTATTCGGGATGAGTGACGCTTACCTGCAGGCAAGCAGCATCACCCCAGAGGTGCTCGTTCCTCCCTTCGGTCCAACGGAGACTCGATGTGGTGACGGCAGCCCCTGCATCCCACCGCAGGGATGCTGGCAATGGCTGTGCCACGGCAGAAACCCCCGTGAGAGGTCCAATCCTGCACCTGGCTGACACCTTCTGGGGCACACATTTCTATCTGTCATGGGGCAAGGGAAGAAGGAAGCACAGATCTGAATCCAGCCCCTTCTCTGCCATGCCCCATGTGCTGTCCTGGTGGGTTCTGGGGCGGGGGGAGGGGGGCAAAAAGGGGTCAGCTGAGGGGACAGACGACATCCCGATTGTCTCAGTGCTGTTTTCTTCTTCCCTTTCCTCCGGTGTCTTGCAGAGACGGATGACTCTTCTGTCTTTGTGGTGGGGACCGTGCTGTACCGGAACGTGGGCAACATCCTCTCGCTCCAGAGGTAAGAGCTGGTGAGGCCACACTTGGTGCTGGGTCCAGTATAAGAGCCCTGGGCACACTGGGAGAGCTCTGGGAACACTGGGAGAGCTCTGGGAACACTGGAGAGATCCCAGTTCAGGGTCCCAAGGGGTGGCAGGGCCTGGAGCCCCCCTGCCATGACAAGAGGCTGTGAGAGCTGGGGCTGCTCAGCCTGGAGAGGAGGAGGAGGCTCCGGGGGATCCCACCAATACCTGCAGGGAGGTGCGGGGAGGACAGATCCAGGCTCTTGTCCATGGTGTCCAGCAACAGCACGAGAGGCAAGGGGCACAAAATGGTTCTCCCTGAATATCAGGATGCCCTTTCTGTGATGTGTGGGTGACAAAGCACTGCAACACAATACCCAGAGAGGTTGTGGATTCCCCACCTTTGAATATATTTTAAAAAAAAAAAAAGAAGACATCTCTTGAGCAACCATCTCTAGACATCCCTGCTTGAGCATTGAGGTGGCACCAGAAGACCTTCAGAGATCCCTTCCAACCTCAACCCTATGAGGAGGGCTCTGCCTGGTGAGGATAAGCAGCTGGGAGCATCACCAATTTTCCTGTCGATCCCCCCAGGCTGCAGAGACCTGGTCGTCCAGGAAAATACCAAAGGTGCAACGTGGCAGGATTTGGCTCAATCGTGAAAAAGTTTCGACCCCCACAAACTGATATTCGTGTGGGACCATGCTCATCTATATTAGATTTGCTTGCTGGAGGGGCAGGAAGGCTTTGTCCCAGCCATGCAGCACTGGCAGAAGAGGAAGCACGGTGCTGGTGCTGCTGCGCCCCTGCCTGCTAGCTTCCTGCTCTCCACCACCGCTCTCCAAGGGGTTCCCCATCCCCAGGGATTTGGGGGGGGGGCTTAAGAAATAGGGGCATGGGTGACCAGCTTCCAACTGGGGAGCTGCCAGCCCCAGCAAGCCCTTCAGGAGCATCACGGCAGAAGACAAGCTCGGGGAGAGGCGAGTAGTGGAGCAGCACGCTTGGCCACACATCTGCCACGTTCCCAGCCACTGCAACCTGCCTCAGGCACCCAAGGTTTTGTGTTCAGCACTCTCTTCCCTTTCATTCTCCATTTCTTGTTCTCTCTCACTCTTTTTTTTTCTTTCTTTATTTATTTTTTCTGAGGCTGGTACTGAGGTAGTAAATTCAGCATCCTAAGGCTCCTTCTAAATCTGTTCTGCACTGATTAGCGTGAGCCCATTTACCATAAACACCAGGGCATCTCTTCTCACTGATAATCATTTAAATACCTACAGATTTAGCACTGGCAATGGCAAAAGAGCTCCAAGTGAGTGCAGAGAGGAATTAACAAGCCAGCCAACTGTATTCTGTAATATCTTCCATTACGGCGCTGGGAATTAGATCAGAAGAGCAATAAACATCATTGGCTCAAATGATCCAGCGGTATTTCAGTGTTTTCTGGCCAAGCAGTGAATGAGCTCCGAAAACCAGCAGCTGCAGCACCGCCGCCGCCGAGCAGCATTCCCACGGGAGAGCTGATTTAAGACGTTCCTTAATTAAAGGACTGTCCCTCTTTAAAAAATCCAGAGCCCTGAATCACCTGTGGCTATACGAGGCCAAAAAAAAAAAGGAGGTAATAGGAGCGGCAGCAGAGCAGTACCTCTTAATTCACCGGCGTGCAAATGGATGCAGCAAGAAAAAAGGGGAATGTCTTCAAATAAACATGCAGCCGTGTAGTAACTGCCTACGGGGCAAAAATATTTCTGACTACAAAGGAGAGCAGCTATTCCTGGGTACACTTGAGCATTAAGGACCCGCATCCTGGGTTTGACCACTTCGGCTCAATGCAGAGTGATTTTTCCTTAAGGAAAAAACAAACCAATAAACAAAAACTAATGTAGATTTAATTCAGCAAACTGCACCAGCTGAGATCTTCCGAATTGTCCCAGTTTACCTCCCGCAAGCAGCAATCCCTTATCTCAGCCACATTTAGCCCTGTCCCCTTGGACCCAGAGAGCCCTGAGCAGAACCAGTAGCTCTGTGCTCAGACCTGGCATTTTTCAGGTGTAGATGTGTTTCCTGGCTCTGGGCTGATGCCTGGGGATAACTTCTGGTTGGGCTGGGACAACCTGGCTCTTTAGCAGTCTGCATGGGAGCATCTTCTGTGTGCTAGCAAGTTACCACACTGAAAATCTTTCTGCTTCTATTTGCAACACCAAGCTTCATGAGGTCTTCAGCCTTTAAAAGGATGTTTCCGTGCCACATTGGTTGTTCACACAAACACTGGACAGTGCTGAAGCAAGACCTGACTCTTCCAGACCCAGCGACTAATGAAGCCATGCATGGATGTTTGCCTTTCAGCAGCTCCAGTTTTTTTGGCTTTTCTACAGCTGCCTACGTTTTAAAGCTTGCAGCTGACATTTACTCCCATTGACTTCCCCCTTTACTCATCCTTTGTAGACTGTTTTTTGTGCTTCATTGCTTCTTCTTTTTGATTTTAATATTTTTTTTCTTTAAATTTATAAAATAGTGTGTTCCCTCTGCTGTTGGTGCAATGATGTCTTTCTAAACATCCACTTGCACTCACTTGGATGATTCCAAGTTTATTTTGTTTTGGGTTTTGGTGTTCTTTTTATGCTACTTTTTATTAAATTTTATTCTTATCTTAAACCCACTTGCCCTCAAGCAAGTACAATTCTTTTTTAGGTAATCCTTTTGTAAAAGGAGGATAAGACCCAGACAGAAAAGTGAACAAGTAAGGAAGGAAAGAAGGAAGGAAGGAAGAAAGAAAGAAAGAGAAAGAGAGAAATACTTTTTTTTCCCCACTTTTTGTAAGGATATGAAATGAACACTGTTTCTTCATTTCAGAGCCAGAAAATACATCTGGTACCATTTTATTGCCAGGATAGCTACGGCCTTTAAGTCCAGTGGCTGCAGGGGTCCATAATGTGTTTCATAAATGGTCTCATTCTTGGGAAAATAAATGCAGAGCGGCTGTGCAGGGAGCTGGAAGGGCAGAGGACAGGGTCCATCACCAGAAGGTGTCTTTGATGGCATTTTAAAGTAATGGGGCCAGTTCCTTCTGCACTGTAGTCACTAAACCTTGTACAGCCACTGATGAATGCAGTGGGACTCAAGGTTTTGCAAAGAGATGCAGTGGGATTCATCACTTTCCCCATTAAAGCACATTAAAGCAAAGTGGCCATTAAAGCACATCTTCTCACTTCTCTTCCCAGGAACAGCACTGTCCTAAACTCCAAGGTCATCTCTGTGACTGTGAAGCCATTTCCCCGGTCTCTCCTCACCCCCCTGGAAATCGAGTTCTCCCACCTGTACAATGTAAGTCTTTACTGAGAACCTGCACCACCCCACATCCGTGTTTGTTTCTTCCTTGCCAAGGCAGGAGGAGCATGATGACACTGCTTGCACGGGGAAACACGGGCATATTTGACCCACATTCACATCACTTCACTGTGAGGCATGGCTGCGGGCAAAAAAAAATGTGCATTCATCAGAAAATAGGCTATGACAGTGATCTTCCTGGGTGAAGGGAGAGGGAGGGGAAAAAATGTTTTGATTGATGCTTGCAATGCTCCTTGCAGATACCACTAGAGACTTGAATATTATTGTTGTGGTCAGTGCTGTAAAAGGCAGATGAAGATCCCCTCCAGGTTCCCCTGGCCAACCCCAAGCAGATGTACATGATGGACATTTACATACCCCCAGGCCCCTTCTTGTCGTGGGCTTCAGATGTCCTCCTGAGGCTCTGGAACATGAGTATTAGTTCTGTCATGTAGCTCCTTTGGACCTTCCAGATAGAATTTTCTAAAGTGCACAGAGACAGCTGCAGGAGAAGGAATGATAAACGTATTTCAGGGGCTTTAACCACACCTAGCCACCCCCTGTAGGGTCATGGCTCTTTGGAGAACTGCGTCCCACAGCAGGACGTGGTGTATTTGATCCACTTTCCAGAAGGGAGCAGCAAAAGGATTCTGTATGAGAGGAGGGACGAGGAAGGATATCAGTAGGTGGAGACAGGCTTTGGAGTCAAACCCTTGTGTGGTCCTTGTGTTGACGGAGAGCAAAGTGAGGCCCATTTTATTTTCACCTTTTGACCCAAGGGTGAAAGAAGCTGCTCCAAGCTCTCATATCTGTGCTCCATGTCAGACACACCATGCTTAAAGTAGTGGAAAGTGTTCAGCAGGACCTGAATAGTTCTTTCTCCTTGCTCCAAATACCCCATAAACAGCCCAGCACTGTTTTGCTTCATTTTTCCCTTTTTTTTTTTTTTTTTTTTTTTTTTTTCTCTCCTGACAGGGAACCACCAACCAGACCTGCATCCTGTGGGATGAAAATGAGGGGTGAGTTTTGTGGCTTTCTCTTTACTCTCACAGGCTGGTGTGCTTTTGGGGTGAAATCCTCACAGTTTTAGCAGTGATGTGTCAGTCTGTTGCAGTTGCTTGAAATCTTTACTCTGTTTTTTATTCATCAAACTCCGTGGCTGGCAAAGCCCTTTGCCCTGGTGGGGACCACTTTTTCCTTCACACAGATGCATCTCTGCTGGTGCTGTATGTTAGTGTCAGCTGAACTGGGTCTTATATTTAAAGAACTAAATTCAGGTTTGTCAGTGTAGCCCATTAAGGGATCTGTGTGCCAAGAGCATCACGTACCTGCAGCAGGGCATCGTCTCAACCCTAGCAAGGATTTTCTGTGTGCTTCTGCTCACAGGGAGAGGGGTTTGTGTTTTCCTTTGACCCCAGCCCATGTTTTGCAAGAGTAGCTTCTCATTTTGACTCCTCCAACTCTGGATGTTACAACACAAGGAATACGTGAACTGAGACCCAGGACCATGGGGTCATCTGCTGATGGCTCTAAAGAATAATGCAAAATCAGAGCTCCCTGTTGCAAATATTGCCTGCCTTGGTGAAGTAGGTGTTGTGCTATCGTGATATAGTAATATGATTTCCGTGAGGGTTCCTGCCATAGCTGCCTTGAGTGGTGTGATAGTGGCTAGCCAGGAAAAAAAAGTTGTAAATGTGTCAGGACCATAAAGTCTGTATGGAAAATAGGTGCTAGAGAGAAGAAAAAAAATAATAATAATAAAAAAGGCATTCCAAAAGTGTGGTCTCAAATCCTGAATGAACTTAATGAGGGCCCAAAGTGTTTGGTTTAATGGTGGTTTCACTTCGTTAACTTTTGCATCTCAGTTTGAGGACTGACCTGACTCCTTTTCTGCTTACATTCAGTTTCTCCCCTTGAGATCTCATGCATTTGGCACATACCTCTGCTTTTATTAATATTTATTATTATTATCTGCAGCATCTGAAAAATGGTTTTATTCTTCCCCTTTCACGCTCCATTTAGCAGCATATACACACATAGGCGGGCAACATATTTGCAGTCAGTTCTTGTTGGTCTGTGATTAATTTGGCATGTATGAGTGGAACCAAATGAAAGCTGAGGAACCCAGGGGAACTCTGAGCTTGTGAAACCACATTTGTGTTATCCACCAGGACAGCACTGGTCCTGCTGGCTTACTAGGGAAATTTCTCCAGCACTTGAGGACGGTTGGTATTCGAGAGCAGGGTCTGGACCTCGAGTGCTCTGCTGACCTCATGCAGAAGGACATGAGTGGAATTAATAAATGAGGATTGTACTGTATTGCCTACATGCCAGAGAGCAGATTCAGTCTGTATGTCAGCCAAAAGGAGAGGGTTGTCTATAGGTGGGCAGCCTTAGGAGGAAGCTTGGACAGGAGCTGGCCTGCAGGACTGAGTCAAGATTAAAGCTCTTGGGTTCTACTCTGGTTTTTTGGCAAGCCAAGTTAGAAGCTGGAACCAATGCCCCTCCTGGTCTTCACATCAGATTGGGTTTTTTGTTTTTGTGGTTTTGTTTGTTTGTTTGTTTTTCTTTTTACCATATTTTTTGCTTTTATAACCCTATCTAGCGAGAGGGTTGTGTCCAGAAGGTTGGGGATATTTCTTTCTTACTTACCGCCTTGAATTATTTGAGAAAGGAAAGAACAAAATCCAGTGTGCACGCGGTAGGATTTGAGGTGGGGTGAGGGTATTCAGAGTGGACACACATCTGCTGGAGGTGGCACTGAAACGTGCCCGGCGTGAGAACCATGAAGAGTTGCCCAGTGCTGGATGTGGTTTGAGGAGCTTGGATGCCATTGCAGATCTGGGGGCAAACCAGTGCCCATCGCCTCCACCTTGTCCTGGCAGTTCTGGCTGCTCCTCATGCTTGTTCCCAAGGCTTGGCAGCTTCTTCAGCTGTTAGGAATATTTCAGTCTAACCAATGGCATCAAAGGACGGGCTCAGAGCTAAGAGCGAAGCAGGCTATTTCTTGGCACTGGCACCGGGGTTCAGTTCTCATGGGTAGTTTCCAAAACCCCAGCAGACTGTTTGCACAAATCTTGCTGCTAAAGCTCGTCTTTGTGCACGCACACACTTGTTTTCAACCAGCATTTGCAGTCTTGAGCAGTTAGTCTCCAAAATGCTGGTGTCAGCAGATTTTGCAAGGGGATGTTGCAAAGCTAGACCTGATCCCGTGAGCTCTGGCAAGGGGAGCTGCAAAGCTGTTTGCACAAGGTTTTAAAGCTGATTTGCCACCGCTGCTGCCTCCTGGGAAAGTCTAATGAAAGGCAAACTCTGCGAACCCTATTGTCCAGGACTGAATGCCCACCTCCAGCTTGAGCTGCACCCTGGAGCTCTCAAGGGTTTTAGATCACTGTTTTTGATACTTGTTTCCTGATTGGAGTTAAGTTTTATTTTATTTTAGGTTCCCCTGGGTCCGTTGCCTGGTACATGGCCGAGATCATGGCTGGCGACTCAGGAAACCCTGAGGTTCAGTTGCAGTTACATGGGTTCCCCTTTGCTTCCACCTTCTTCTTCCTGCAACCCCTCTCTCTCTCTTTTAATTGGAAATTAGCCCACTGACTGGTCTCATAAGATGGTTGTGCAAGGGGGTGAATGTCAGAAAATCCTATTTCCCAGCTCTGACCAATTTAATGGCTCTACAGCTCCATTTCACATGGTTTTTCCCCTGCCATATTCCCCACACAGGCCAGGACAACTTCCCATGGTGTTGCTTCCTCAGAAGACACTCCTATTTCTTATTCTGTCTCCTTTGCTGGCTCTCCATGCTCCTGCTCCAAGGCTGTGTCCCCAGTCACCCATCTGAGGCTGCAGATCCAACCTCCATTGCAGCAAACCAACCTCTGGATTTATCCCCTCTTATCCGATGTGACCGACCAGACACAGAGGCGGGGGACTCGAAGAGCTCCTGCCTGTTACTGCAGCCACCTGAGCTTTCAATCCCATCCCAAAGATGCTGTGGCCCTTTAAAGGCCACTTAAAATCCATGGGCCGTGAAAGGTTGTACTGTAAAACTGCAATTAAAACTGACAATTATCATGTGGGCATGTGCTTCCTCCAAGACAGAGTTGTTGGAGCACATAAAAAAAAAAGAAAAAAAAAAAAAAAAAGAAGAAACCCCCAGTGTTCATTCATTTGCATTTAGATAGATATTTAAGCTAGTATTATTAATAATGGATTTTTGATTTATTAATCCCAGTCCCTACAAGTGACTCTTAGATTCGTGGGTGGCACCCCTCCGTCTCTTTTCTCTTCCTCTTGCCCCCAGCTCCTCACACCATCAAATAAGAGGGGAGAAGATCAGGGACTCATTTCTGTTGTGTTGGGTGCTGCAAGTACAAATTAATGAGCTTAGCACCGGCTGGGTAATTGAAAGTTGAAATCAGAGAACGATTTGGGATTCTCTGGCTCTCCTCCAAGGGTATTCATCTAGGGCAATTATTAGCTGCTTAACACTGCCCAAGTTAAAGCCCAGGCAGGATCTGGTCTGGTGCTTCCTCTTTCTCCTGCTGGGATAGGATGGATGGAGGTGATGGATGCAATCATTTTATGTGCTCTCACATTCCTGTCCACCACCAGATTTTTATTTCTCACCCGCTGTTGTTTGGCACACCAGGGGGATCTGGCCAGTCTGTGCTGCCAGGGGACTCATCCCACAGGGCTTGCTCTTAGAAGTGCTAGCATGTTCCTGCCACCAACTTTTCTTCACTTCTGTGTCTCCGAGAAGAGCTTAATCACGTAAAATAAAGCTAGGCATTATATTAACTGCTCTTGAGAGACCTTCTGAGCCTTCACAAATATTTGCATAAAGAGCTTTTCGCTCCTAGAAGAGAAAAAGCCTCAGGAATCTGTGGTTTTAATTCAAGGACACTCTTACCTTCCCTTGGGAAGGATCATCTGTTTCGGTAATTAAAGCCTTTAACCTATCTCGTTTAAGAAACACAGACCTCGCTGTAGAGGAAGGTGTCCCTTGTGTGCCAAGGTTGGGCGCGGAAAAGGTGAGTGGGTTGCGGGACAAGGTTGGGTCGCATCCTCCTGGCTCTGTCCCAAACCCAGTCCCCAGCCAAGGTCAGGCAGAAATCCCCCCCTGAGGATTCATGGGGTATTTTATGACGCTGGCAGACAGAGCAGACTATCAATCTGTTCCTCTTGGGACAAGCCAGAGGAGCCTGAAAGCATCCTAAGAGGAGATGCCAGAATTTAGCCCCAGGGTCGCTGCGCTTGCAGGGTAGGGTGTCTGTAGTCCAGCCACCTCATGGGTGTTGTAGTGCTGCTGAATTACCTGAGGTTCCTAGTTTCAGGATGAGAAGCTCAGGCTCTGATCCAGACAGTCCCAAGCTGCCTCAATTCCTGACCGCGTGCCCTGTGTGGGCACAGGAGAGCTGCTCTCTGCTGCGTGCTGCAGCATAGCACGAAGAGATGGACACTGCGTCCTGCTAGTTGGAGGCCTCTGATGCACTCAGTGAAAAGAAAAGCACTTTATTTTTCTTCTCTGTGCTTTCCAGGATTTTAATGCAGTCCCAGTCCTGGTGGTTACTCATTCTTTGCCTTCAGAGTACATCTACAATAGGTCCGTTTCTTCTTGTACTCCCTGCCCAGTGCCACAAGAGAGGGTTTGCACCTACAGCATCCCACAGAGACTTTCACACCAGCCCATCGCATCCACCTCCAAATAACTTTCCTTTGAAAGAAAGTTCCTTAAGAGCAAGGAAAAAAACTTCCTTTTTCTTAACATATCTTTTGCACATCATCTAGTGCACTCCCAGCCTTGCCACTGCCACACACAAACACTAGCGCAGCCTGCATATGCTGACACAGATGGATGAGTGCCCCATGGTGCAGACTGCAAGACAACGTTACAGCCCCAAAGCCCCATGAGAAATCACTTCTCCCCTCTTTGCACCTATTCACTGCTCATTATGCATTATATCTCCTGCTGCAGCACTCCAGCCAGGTGTGCAGGTCCCAGCTCGTTTTAGCTACAGCTGCAAAAGCTGCCTCTAGCTGAAGCCCCTGGTCCAGCCCAGCTGACTGTACCTTCAGTGTGTACCCAGGCACATTGAATTCTGACCCCAAGAGCCCCTTTTTAGGAGTAAACCAGAGCAGCCACAGCGTTTCTAATTCAGTGAAACCAGGTCACACCTCCAGTGCCTGAGGTTTGGCTTCCCAGCTTGCTCGCAGGGAGATGAGTCCAGGTCGAGCTGGTGCTGCTGGAAGCCCAGGGAACAGCCTCCAAGGGACTCTTTGGCCTTTTCTGAGTGACTCCCCAGCAGCCAGCACTGTCTGTGGGATGGGGAAAAAGCAGGAGCTGGCTTTTTCTCCAGCGCCTTTCACAGCACAGGATGCAGGAGAAGCCGAGCAGCGCGATGCAGGGCTGGCGCTGCTGCCAACACAGCATGGTTTGATGGCTCTTGACAGAGGGGAAAGAGAGGATTCAGGGGCTCTGAATCCAATGCTCCAGCTTCTCCCTTGCTTTCCTAGCAAAGCAGTCAAGAACACAAGTGGAATAAATTACTTGTCTTTATGGAGCTGGCAGAAGTCCCACGGGTGCCCTGTTGGGAAGAGACTTTGGGTTCAGCAGGGTTCCCCAGCCTTGCCCTGGTGCCGTCCTCTGCTTGGGGCCAGAGCTGCCTCCCAAGGTGGTTTAATGGACACGGGTAATGCTGCTGGGGTGGTTCATAAGGCAAGGAGCTGGGGCCTGATGGAAAGCCAGTGCCAGTCCAGCTGGTCCTCCTGGCTTGTGTGAAGCAGAAATATGGGCTCTGCACCCATTCCCTGGTGCATTTCTCCCGCGTTTCCTTTGGTGTTTGCCTGTGTGGTACCTTGTGCGTGCTGAGAGTGTAATAACACAAGGCAGGCAGCTGCCTGTACTGGTGGCAAGCTCAGATTTCCAGCTCCAGACCTTTGAATGCAGAGTAAAAAGGAGGCTGGGAAAACTTGAAGCCCACCCTTGGTGTGCTCCAGCTCCAGTGGGTCAATAGCCAACAGGGTATGCTTTTGAAGCAACTTCCAGGCAGGCTCAGGTGTATGGAGGAGAGACAAATACATGCAGTGTCAGGATGCTCAGCACCTGCCATGTGGAAAATTAAGAGTGGTTGTAGCTTCATGCACTTTTTTCTTTTTTCTTTTTTTAATTTTTCTTTTTTTTTTCTTTTTTTCCTGGATTGATTTATTTCCCCTTTATGAATTCAAGGAAGCTTGCCTGGATCCGAAGGAGGGCTTCCCTAATGCTCCTGTCTCTAAACCTGCAGATCCCAGAAGGTCTGTTTCCCTTGGAGCCTTGTTTCTCTCTGCTGGAAGCTGGAGGCTGTGCATAGCACGGGGGAGGTGTGACATGAGCACAGGTATTTGGACCAGGGTTGTCCAAGGCACAGTCAGCGCTAGATGGAAGCTCAAACAGGCTGTGTCTTCCCAGGTTCTTTTCAGAGCACAAGGAGTTTCCCCATCAGGTTTTCTTGATCAAATGTCTGGCAAGACTGAGCCAAATTCTGATGAACTTCTCCAAGTGTCTCATTTCTGTTAAAATCCACGAAAGCAAGCCAGGCATAGCAATGCACGTCCTCATCACAACCATTTCAAGCAGTGGGGGCTCAGTTTTTCTTCAAATCTCTTGACAGCCATGTACGGATGTGTTCTTTGTCTTTACCTGCTGAAAACCATCCTGAGCTGAGTTTCTACTGGGTTTCTTACCTGCTTAGGGAAGTAACCACGGCAGGATACTGCCATGTATTCCAGAACCCAGGCAATGGATTGCCCTGGAAACCAAGGAGGGGGAAATATTTCCCCTTCCAGTCCTTGCAAACCTCTAACTTTGCTGATGGGAGCCCCTGGGCAGCAGTCAGGGTGCAGAGAGAGGTCTCCGTGCCCATCTCATTGCCTGAGGATGGACAGGACTGAGGGATGCGCTGGGAAATGGCTGAGAGTTGACGCACGGAATAAGAGGAGGGAAAGCTTGACCCCATTTTTGAAGAGGAGAAAAGGGCTTGTTTGCATTTTCACCTGACTGCTCTTGCGCTGCACTAGGAGATGAAATGTTCTGTTAAAATACAGCAGCAGAAAGAGGACACCGTGCCTGGGACACAGCCTTCATCTAACGATGAACTTTCGGTGTGTCTGGGCAAATCAATGTAAGCTTCGTGCCTCAGTTTTCCCCGAGTCTACTGAGCTAATAACACCCGACAGCTCTTTTAAAAGCCATGAAACCCAGGAGTGAGGAGCTCCATTAAGTGACAAGAAGTAGGAAAAATGGTTATTGTTACTTATTACTGAAAATTGGATTTCTAAATGTGAGATTTACAATTGCACCTGTCATGCAAGTGAGATGAGCCCACATCGTGTCAGCTTTGCCCATCGTGGGAGCAGCAGCAAGGGATGCAATGTGAATTTTAGCCTTCATGGAGCAGAATGGGACCATAGGACCTTGCACCCGAGCTACTGGAGCTGGAAGATTGTGCAGAGCCACAGGACAGGTGGGGCTGAGCCCTCCTGGAAGGCAGCAAACCCTGTGTTGGAAGGACAGATCCTCCTCCCCTCCTCCCTGATTTACTGGAATTCCCTTTAACCCTCAGTCAGGAGCCACAGAAAGAAAAATATCTGACACAGCAAGGCCAGAAGGCTCCATTAACCCCCCCCAGGCTGCAACACGACATGTAATGATTTTCTGAGTTGTCAAAGCCTTTTCCAATGCTGTGCAAACACTTGGATTCAATTACAATAATGACTCTTTGGATCCCATGTATTAATCTCCCGGAGCCGCCCTCTGCTTGGGGCCAGAGCTGCCTCCCAGGGTGGTTTAATGGACACGGGTAATGCTGGTGGGGTGGTTTGTAAGGCAAGGAGCTGGGGCCTGATGGAGAGCCAGAGAAGAAATTCACTCTTCCCTGGAGCCTGGAGCCGTGAAGGGAGGCTCCAAGCCTGACCCAGCGAGAGCTGAGGACCTCCTGGGGGAAAATCTGCAGGTCTGAGGGCAGTTTTCATCCTGATGTGGCTGGGAGTGCAAGGGCAAGGTTCGTAACTGCAGTGATGAATTATGCCTGTCCTCAAAATCCCAGCTGCTGTCATCTCGAGGTGGAGAAGGAAAAGCTGAGAGAGCGTCACCCACTGCCACCGAGGAGGAGCAGATCTGAGGCAGAGCCCACAGCTCCCGTCCTCTGCCACGGCTCTGCTGGTGGCTAGGAGCAAAAGCCAGCTGTGTCCCAAACCAAGCAGACAGAGGAGGCAAGGATCCAGGAGAACATTTAGTTTTTGCAGTGGACATTATTTATTTAGTGGTGGTTTGGGCTCACATGTCAAATCTTAAGGACTGCTGAGCATCCTTCCAGCCTAGGCAAAGCGCCTGAGTGATCTAGGGGCACCCCACAGGATTTGGTGCAGGAGCCTTGTGGTTTTTATTTATCTATTTATTTGTGGTCTGATTTCAGCCTTAACACTACCATCTTTGGGATGTTGTTTGGGATATACGTGCCTTCCAGCATCCATAGGGGCCAAATGAAAGCTGCAGCGGTGCATCAGGGCCTTTCTGCTCCATGAGTCCCATGCGTGGGTTAAAACTGTGCTGGAGGCTGTGCTGACATTCAACAGCGTGTGCCAAGGGTCTGCTTAGTAGTGCTGTGGCCCAGAGCAGGGGTGAAGCAGAGAATTACAGTGCAAATACCTAGAATCCAGGCTGCTTCAAGGAAAAAAATAAAATAAAAAATAAAAAGAAAAAAGAAAGAAAGAAAGAAAAAAAAAAAAAAAAAAAAAAAAGCAGCTCCTGGAGCATGGTGATGCAAGGAGAGCAGGGGGAGCTCCCTCTGCACAATATCGCTGAAGGATCTGGGTCCTAGCTGGGAAAATCCACCTTCAGCTGCAAGGTTATTAGGAGGGGAGGGATTTTGATGCTGAGGGCATACATTGCAGCTGCCAGCACGTGGGGAGAAAGTAGCATCAGCGTGGATACGGGCAGGGCTGCAGCAGGCACAGCTGCAGCACTTTGCAGGCAGGAGCGGTGCAGTGATCGGTTCCAGCAGAGGATCTGCTCTTCAGCCCCATGGGATCGACTCAGGGTGGGGAGGGAGAAATAACTGGCTTTGTCTGAGGCTCCTGTAATGTGACAGAGAGGGGGAAAACCTGCAGCTCAGACGTGGTGTTAACTTAGCACGATGGAGCAGGGAATGGTGTGGAGATGATGGGGAGATGCATCCCCGCGCAGCGTCCTCAGGGGTATTGCATTAATGGGACAACACTTGTTCTGACTTTTTTTTTTTTTTTTTTCACATAGCTCTAAGCAGAAATCCCCACCCACCTCCCTTCTTGGAAGCTGCTTTTCCGTCCGTTTAGGCACTGCTGTCTCAGAAGCATTGTTACAAATGGTACCGTGGCGTGGGCATTTCCCTGCTTCCCAGTCCCTTTCCGCCCGGTTCGTTCAGTTTACAAGTGCGAAAGATGCTTCTGCTAATTGCCAGCTCTGCTGGCTCCTCCTGGGATCTGGGGAGCAGCTGAAATTGTCCTGACTGCTACATCTTCAGCGGCAGTAAAGAGCCGCTGCCGCAGCTGGGGAACCAGGGCTCGCATGATTCCTATTACTGTCATGCCTGAGCGTTTCACAGCCTCCAGTGCGCTGCTTTTGCAGCTAGAGCTGGACAACCCCCCTCCTTTTTCTAGGTCACTTCTGGTTCTGAGTTTTTTTTGGTGTTTGCCTTTACCTAGATTAAGGTTTTAGGAAAATGTAAGCTGTCACATCCACTGGACGTCTCCTGCCCCATTCTGTTACCCGTGGGCAGGTGAAGGCTGGGACCGGCAACTTCTCCGCTTTGGTCCTCCCTTGCCCATCTCCTCCCTGATCAGTGCATGATGGAGACCTGGATTCACCAGCCAGCAATGCTGGGAAGGGACTTTTGGATGGGATGGGGACAATATAGTAAACCTGAACACATCTCAGTGCTGTGATTTCCAAGCCATCAGGACCCCTGAGTGCCAAACGAAATGCCCTGATCAGCTCCATCCCCACTACACACACATGCACACACTTGGGCACCCTCTGATGTCCAGCTCCTCTCTCCCCAACTGTTGCTTTTTGTCCCCAGTGGCTCCTGAAACTTTATTCTTTGCAAAATCTCCGTTTATAATCCCTTTGAGAAAAGCTGAGCAACTCCTGTTGCTATTGCTGATGCTCACTTGCTCTCCTCCTCTGGATATTCCTCTCTCCCCAGCTTCCCATCAGGGTGGGAAGCGGCAGCAGGCGTCCTCCTTATCTGCAAGCCCGGGCTGATCTCCTCCTGCTGAGGCTCCTGGCTCCAGGTGGCAGCTCAGATCTTGGAAACAGCACCCTGGCAATGCCAAGCCAGAGGATAAAGTTTTCCTGCATTTTATCCATGGTGGTGATGCTCGCTGGCTTCGTCCCCTGCTCCGTGCCTCCCTTCGGAAAGCAGCTCCCGGGAAGGCTGAATGCATTTTGCTGTTACTGGCTTCAAGCCTGAGATCTCAGCGGGTGTCACAGAAGGAAAAACTCATATGGGATTTCTGAGCTGCCCAGCTCGGGAGGCACAGCCCCAGTCCTGCTCTCCCCTACGGCCGAGAAGGCTGAGTATTTCAGGGAGGTGTTTTTGGTGAGCAGGAGCTGCTTCGCTCTCTGCAAGGACATTGCAGAGCCCAAGGTGTCTGCACAGGGCTGCAGGAGGTGCAGAAGCTGAGCTTCAGCTCTCAGCCTGCCAAGGGAGAAAGCGGTGATGGATGCATTTGGCACCGGTGTGCGTGCATGTTAGGAGCAGGTTTTGGGGCAGATTGGGGTGCATGGGCTGGCAGGAAGGAACGATTGTGCCACGGCTGTGCCTTCTACTACATAATTTCTACATAAAAACCAATCCTCATGCTGCAGATCACTGACAGGACAGCGCAGGCATTTTCCAGTATAAATTACTTTAACCAGCACGGTCATCGTTTGCACTGCCTGCTAATTGGCAGGTATTTAATTAGCCGAGGAGTATTTCCATGTCTTGCTGCTAAGTGGCAAGTCAGAAACTCCCCATCGGGTGAATACCCTTTGAGTCCTCCAAAGCCTCTTTGTGCAGCACGGCTTCATTTCAGCACACAAAATCAGAGCAAATTTGCACAGATGCCGCAACAGCTGTCCGATTTGGGCAGGTTAACTGGCTGCTGCTCGAGGTGTGAGATGAAATCCTCTGGCCGGGTGTCTTGGAGAGCACTCTGTCCTTCGTAGTGCCCAGATGGAGAGAGAGGAGGCAGGACGGGTAGGAGGGAGGAGAGAGCTTCATGGAGGGATGCTGCTGGGAGGAGGGATGCTTCCACCAGCCCGCACCTCCGAAAGCCATTTTCATTAGCAGAGAGTGGGTTTAAAAGGTTTGGGTAGCAATCCAAAGGAGCCGGCAGCGTGTTTGGTTGCCAGCATCACTTTGGTTAAATGCACTCACAGCAGCTAAGCTGAGAAACGAGTGCCCCTCCTCCCCCGTGACCTGCTTTCCCGAGAAAAGCACAAGCAGCCCCGTGCTGCTCCGCTCAGCACCTGCTCCTGCTCCTGCTCCTCTTTGCAAGTGCTTTGCTCGCAATCACATTCATCAGCAGGGGAGAGAAGGAGTGGGGGCAGACCAGACAACGCTGACCACGTAAATCAGACCCCAGCCCTCGGATCGAGCCAGGTTCTGCCCCCCCAGGAGCTGTCACCATCAGCCCTCGGTGAGAAACCGTCTGATGGGCAGCCCGGGGAGCTGGGAATAGGTATTTCGAGGAGAGGGGCAGCGCAATCTCAAGCATCAGCATTTATTTATTAACATTTATTAGTGCGTCAACCTCCTCCCTGCATTAGCATCGTCTTTATTTCCCAGCAGTTTCCTCCTCTCCTGCAAAAAAAAATCCAAAGCAAACCCTCGAGTAGATTCCTTTACACACCCACATCGGCTAAGCCAGAAATCCCACCAGTTTTTATGTTTTGCTTTGCATTTTCTTTATCCCACCCTCCCCCAAAACGTGTAACAAACTAGCATGTAATGTGGCAGGACATCCACGATGGCTCGAGCTGCAGAATAACGATGAGCAGCGATGCAGCACCACTGAGCCAGGATGGGTCCAAGCGACCTTCAGGAATGGGCAGCTGCTGCTTTCCGAAATTTGACTTGGGAACAAGGGAGGCACTCCAAGCATTCAAGGGGCTGTCAACTCTGCTCAGCTTCCACAAAATGCTCATTTTTGCCAAGCACAGAGGGAAAAGAGGCCACAGAGAAAGGAGGGAGTGGAGGAAAGCACTGACGGGGAAGAAGTGCTGCTCCCTGAGCTTGCACCCACTCAACCTTCCTGCTACATACGTCTGTGCCTCTTTCTGTCCCCTGGCTCTGTGAGCTCTTCATCGCTCCTTGTGCCTGATCCAGAGCTCACTGATGTACAGCTGGAGGTCTTGGTTTTGATTTTGGTGTTTTCCTGCAGTTCTGACTATGAATAATTGTTCAAGAAAGGCTCAAAGTCTGTTCAAGGAGCAGGGTTGTATTTTAACAGGCAGGGCAAACCACCTAGAAATAACCTGCTCTTATTGTCATCTGTATGAACGTTAAGTAGTCTTTATTGCCCAGAAGAATCTTATTAGGGTGGCTGAGAGAAATTATGAAAAAGCTCCGGTGTATTAAAAAAGTTAACCCCACGACCCCTCCTTTTCCTCCACCTCCATCCTTATTCTCATGGGAACAGGGGTCTCGGATGCTCCACTGCGAAACGTGAGCTGCTTGTGCTAAAAGGAGGTGGCAAAGCACCAGCGAGCTTTCTCCCAGCAACCCCAGAGCAGTGATGTGAAGCGGTGCAAATGCTTTAATTTGTCTTGATGGGACCGGTACCTTCCGTGCCCAGCAGCAGCGCCGAAGGGTAGCCTGCTTCCCCTGCTTGCAGTTTGACAGGGATGTCAAAAAAAAAGCAGGCACGAAAGGTGTGCTTCCACTTCGAGCTGACCCAGTATCCCTCTGAGTTCTTGGGGAAGAACCAAGAAATGATCAGTTGAGCAGAGCACCAAAGGGCTGAGCACCCCCCCTGAACGGATTCAGAATCATTTCAAAATCCCCCCAGTATTTACACAGTGCCAGATCCTTCTAAGATGACTTACACCCTTTTCCCTATGCCTTCCTTTTTTTTTGGAGTGCTTGCCCTTGGTTTGCCTTTAATTCCCCTTTCTCAGCTGGAAACACAAGCACGTGAAGCTATCCTGAGTTCCCAGGTCCAGATGTATCTGTTACCATGATCCACTTGCATCTGTGAGGACTTTATTCTTAGATTTGTGTGGGTTTTGCTAAGTGCCTTGAAGTAATTTGTACCTTTAAAGGACTGCATCTCCCTCTTGGTTACGGTTAATCTTTAATCCAGCATCTTCATCTTTGCCTGCAGCACCTTAATTTGGCTTCTTGATTTAATTTCTTTTACCGTCTGCTACCTCCTCCTATTCCCAGCCCCTCTGTCATCTGCCTGATTTATTTTTCTTTGTCTCTTTATCCACTAGCCCTGCACTCAGCCATTAAAATTTTCTGATTTAGGTTTCTGAGAAGCAGCATACCCTGGAGCTAGTGTTTTTGTGGCCAGAGAGCCATCCCTCTTCCCGACCTGGCTCTGGGGCATCCTGAACTCTTCGAGCCGGGGCTGGGACTTCTGTAGCACTGTTTGGTTGCTGGTTTGCAAGGTGCTGCTTATAGGTAGACAACATTTTTTGTTTTTCCATCACTGACTTTGCCCCAGAAAGCTGGGGAGTGCGGCAAGTTTGCTGGGGTCATTTTGGAAAAGTGGAGGCTGAAAATCAGAGAGTGCAAGTGGCAGGGATGCGTACCAGAGCTGGGATCTGCAGACTCTTTGTTCAGAGCTAATAACACACTTTCGTCTTCCTCTTCCCTTTCAGCCGCATTCAGCAAAGCAATGTTCAAAATCCCCAGCTGGACAAGCAGCTGTTTAAACAGGCAAGCCTGCTGCCCTCTCATTTCCAAGGTCTCGTGTGTGATAACCACAGAGCGATGGCTGTGTCCATCGCCCTGTGTGCTACGCCAGCCAGCCTTCTGCTCTGGCTGGGGCTCAGGGCAGCTCGGAGTACTTTGGGGCTCTTTTGGGGTCATCTAAGACAAAATGCTGGGCTGCAAGCAGGGCACAGATACCATCATTTCCGAGGCATCCTGGCCATGCACGGAGGTGGATGTGAGACCTCTCTCGCCAGGTGTCTGTTTTGCTTTCTCTGTCTTTCCACTGATGGCATTTATACACCCTTGACTAGCCAAAGGGAGCGTTTCCAGCTTGTTAACTGCCGGCTGCAATGTCTTACATTTACTTTAGCATCTGGCACTCTCAGAAAAAGCCTCTGTTG
The DNA here is from genome assembly GCA_011075105.1 of Heteronetta atricapilla. Lineage (NCBI taxonomy): Eukaryota > Metazoa > Chordata > Aves > Anseriformes > Anatidae > Heteronetta > Heteronetta atricapilla. Next base: position 156,786,315 of record CM021732.1, read on the forward strand.
CCTTGTTTCCCCATTCCTCCTAAGCCTCCTTTCCCATGAGACTGGAACATGGGACCACGGCGTCCAGGCGTGGTAAAGGATGTGCTCAGCTAAAGCACCTTGTTCCTCCAAGGATCTCCCTGAAATGTTTTCGGTACATATGACAAGGCTGCTGCTTATCACTTTGGTGTGCTGAGCCTGATTCTTCCTAGCATGATGGGACTGCCTGCAGAACCAGCCACAAGCCTGCAGCGTGCTGAGCATTTTGCTCTGAAATTACAGGGGGAATTCCCTCTGCTCATGAAAGGCAGCCTCAGCAAGTCCCAAACTGTGGTTACAGTACTCTGACAGTGCCTCCTGTTGTCACCTTTGTCCCACGATGACCCCGATACCTAAAGGACTATTGCTCCAATACTCCGATGTAGCAGGAGAGCTCCAACTCTGCAACTTTGCCCCAGAAATAAGACTTGGAGGCATGGCCTGGGCTTCTAGCTTTGGATAACAATAATGAGTTTAAAAGCAGAGGCTAAAATCTTGGAGGGACAAATTAACTTTTGTGGAAAGCAGTCCAAGGTCGTCTTCTAAAGTTACTGGCAGGTGAGGTGACCTGATGATCCCAGTGCTTGCAGGCTAGCTAAATCTGAGAATATATATTCCTTTTTTCTCAAAGCCATGAAGTCACGGGATTATAGGGAACTGTAGGCTTTTCTGTTTCTATTTCACACGGTTCTGCAGACGAGTTTGAAAATATCATCCTTTCAAAGGAGAAAATCCACAAGGCAAAAAAAACCTTCAAATACGCTCTACAACAAACACCCGCATGGTACTGCAGGCTTGAATTCCTGATGCTGTGTATAAGTCTAGCTGTGATGCCGTGGGAGGGATCAGATCTTCTATTTCTTAAGCAATCATTTAAGACGGGGTTATGAGGGAGAGTTTCCCCAGTTTTGATCAGCTAGTCAACTGGTTTCCTCTGCAACATGAATATTGTGGCACCTCACAGGGTTTTCATGTTTATTCCCGTGTTAAGGAATGAGGATGCTCGCAGTGACTTCAGCTTCTCCATGTCTTCTCTATGGCCCACAGCATTGGGTCTTCTGCATTGAAGCTTTGATCCTCATGGCATGTGCTGAGGATGGTTCAGTGGGTTACTGGGTGGGACATGCTGGGCAGAGAGGTCCTTCTGGGGGTCTGTCCAGGAGAGATGTTCGTCCTGTGGCTGCCTTTGGCAGGGAGGTTAGGCAGGGAAGTGCAAGGAAGCCCTGTGAGGAGCAGCTGAGGGCACTGGGGGTGTTTGGTCTGGAGAAGAGGAAGCCCAGGGGAGACCTTATTGCTCGCTACAACTCCCTGAAAGGAAGGTGTGAGGAGCTGGGGGTCGGCCTCTTCTCACATGTAACTAGCGATAGGACTAGAGGGAATGGCCTCAAGCTGTGCAAGGGGAGGTTCAGATTGGAAATGAGGGGACATTTCTTCTCTGCAAGAGCAGTCAGGCACTGGGATGGGTTGCCCAGGGAGGTGGTGGAGTCACCGTCCCTGGGGGTGTTCAAGGAGAGGTTTGACATGGTGCTTAGGGACATGGTTTAGTGGGTGACACTGGTAATAAGGTGATGGCTCGACCAGATGATCTTGGAGCTCTTTTCCAACCCTAATGATTCTGTGATCCTAATGAAGTCGTGATCACAAGGTACAGGCCCAGCGGTCGAGGCCTGCTCTCCCACCCCACACATCCCCACGGACTGAGGCAGGAGGAGCAGGCACAGTGCAAGGAACACCACATCTGCATTTCAGTCCTTCTGTGGGGCTGCGGAGAGGGGATGTAAAAGGGGAAAGTGACCGTTATTTGTCAGCCACCTTCCAGCAGGACAGAGTGGATGGTGTGGCCTTCTGATGAGAGTCATTATGGCTCAGCATCAGCTGTATTTATGGTGCCTGAAAAGATTATCTCCAGATAATCTTACGGGTATTTAGCCAGCCATATGCTTTATTTCAATGGTAATATGTAGTTCTTTGTGAGTTTTAACATTGTTTATGTTAATTACGGCTTCAGACTGGATGCTGCATATGGGCTTTTTTCTTTTTTTCTCTCTTTTTTTTTTTTTTCAAGGGCTAATTTGCAGATAGTAAGTAACCTTGTCCCCTGCAAAGCACTCCAATTCAGTTAGCCATGATTACAAATTCACAGCTGGGAAAAGGCTTTGCTTTTAACCTCCTTACAACTTTCTCTTCCTGTCCCTCCCTTCTCCTTCCCCACATAAAAATACAAGGACCTGGTGAAAATCTCCAATACCCCATGTCATCCATAGGTCCCAAATCTCTTCTTAAATCACCACTGTCTCCATTTTCCTTGTGTCAGTTCTGAAGTGAATTACCTGAAACCATCTATTATTAGGGGACTCTGGAAAAAAAAAAAAAAAAAATACATACATATACATATATATATTCCTACTCTGGTTTAATTTTCCTCGCACCAAGAAACTGGATCGATAGTAGGTTTCTTTTTGTTCTTTTTTCAATTTCCTTTTTCTTTTTTTAAAAATTAATTTAAAAATAGTCGCTAATCTGATTATTGATTCTTTCCTGCTGGCAGAGAATTGTTTTGTTTAGTGCCAGGTCTGTGCTGTCAGGGTGGAGGTGAGAAAAAGGGCATCGGTGCCACACAAAACTCATAAGGAGGTCTCAGCAGCTGAAAATGAAATTAATGCCCTGGTCTATACCCCAATGACCACACCATCCCCATCTGCTGGGGCTTGTTTCCTAGAAGATGAAGAGCCCTTGGGTTCAACAAAAGCATTTGGGGTCATATTCATGGATGCAACTTAGGGGTCATTGCAACTTGTCTCCCTTCAGTGGTAGGAGAAACGCAACTGTCATGGGCTTGAAGGGAAAATCAGACTTGTCATTGTGTTTAAAGGAGGGACCTATAAATGACAGATTATCTATCTATCTATCTATCTATCTACCTATCTATTTATCTCTATATCTCTTTATTTATCAATTTCTCTATTTAACTATCTACCTACCTACCTACCTATCTACCTACCTACCTACCTACTATCTATACCTCATGTTTTTTTTCTTCTGGGCACTACCACATGGGATGGAAGAAAGACTGCTCCCACTTCTGATAAGAGTGGCTCTGGAAAGCTGCCTTTTGTTTTGTTTTGTTTTGTTTTTGTTTTCAGTAAAGAAACCCAACCACAAGCTGTACTCTTCATTTATCGACTGAGAGTCAGCGTGGCTCAGTGGTTTGAGGAGTGACTCGAAGGAGCCCCGTTAGTGCCCTCTTAACACGACTCCATCCCTTCACATCTTCTCTGCGTGCCTCAGTTTCCTTATCAGTTAAATGAGGTTGATGACACTCAGTTTTACACGGATGTCACCAAACGGGTGCAATGCTTGAAATTCAGACTGGGTTTTTCTAGGAGGAAGGATTCCACTCCAGCAAAGCCAGCCTGACTTGCTGGATGTTTGTGATGGGAGTTTTCAGTAGCATCGCTGAGAGCTCAGCCCAGCTTTCAGTCAGTGGATTGATGAAAGGCAAAATAATGTCTTCGATCATAGGATGACCCTGGTGAAATGGTTTTGCAGCTTTTATCCAGTTCGTAGGAAGGCCTAAAGTAACCAAAGCATGATTACTGCTTTGGCACTGATAGTGTCCAAAACTTCCTGAGAGTCTGACATGTTTTAGATTGATTTTAGCCCATCTTTAGCTCAATGTTTCATTTATTTCAGTGTTTACCTGTGTCATAAGAGACCTTTACAATGGTTTTAGCAGCCGATCAAAGTTATATATATTGTCTTTCTAACCTGCCTTCTTTTCCAAGAGGTGCAAACCCTTTCGTGTCCCTTGTTCTCGGGATCCATTCGCTTTGTAATCCAGCCCTGAGGTCCTGCAGAACCTCTGACAGTGCCACACTTGCTGCAGCAAAAATGATTGTACATTTTTTTTTTTTTTGTCCCAAGCTATTGTGCAGAGCCAGAGCATTTGAAAGGCGCTCTGGGGCAGCCTTTGGCTGGAAATGAAAATTGCTTTTGGGAATCCCTCAAAAAGGATTAACTTTGACTTCATCTCTGGTTCTTCAAATTAATAATCAATCTGCCAGCTGGACCCAGGCCAAGTGCTTGCATGACCTGCCTGGTTAGCAAGGAGGGGGATGGCCCATGTGAAGCCAGAAGTAACAGAGTCAGAGAATTACTGAGGCTGGAAGAAACCTCTGGAGATCCTTTATATTACATATGTCATAAATATATACCCTGCTTTAAAACCCCCTTCCTGATCCATGCCTTTTCCTGCAACAAAGCCTCTCCCTTTGTGCAAATTCCTATTCAGAAGAGCATTTCCATTTCAGAAAGTCCTTAAGCTTCTGTTTAAATCTACAAGACAGTGCTTAATTGCTTTTTCCCATCAAGTGCTCAAATAATGTTCATAGCCATGTTGTAACATATGGTGAAACATTTTCTTGTGGAACGTCGCTGGAATTACACCGGAGATAAATCTGACCACAGACATCAGAGACAGAACAAACTTGTCAGGTTTCCTGCTAAATCTCCCAGTACAATGTTATTTTTTTGCTTTATTTTTACGCCAGTCTGGTTTGGGGATTTCTACAATTCCTCTTTGACTGGCTCGTAATCAGTCTGACTACACTGTTCTCTGATATTCTGCCCACGTTTTCCCTTTAGCACAGTTCCTCTTTCTTCCCTCTCCTCTTGAGACCGCCTGGAAATAATTCTGCTTCCTTATTCGTGTACCTGTATTCAATATTTGTGAATAACTCAAATCCTGCTCCTTTTCTTTGCCACTGAGCTGTGAGCAGGGGTTTTCCGTTGCAAACCCCGTGTACTTTTCTGCAGAATCAATGGTTTTGCTGAGAAAATGAAGGCTCGGTGCTGACATACAGCTGAAACCTGTACACACAAGCTCACACAAATACCCAACCTCCATCTAAGGACCTGCTCATTGCAATCCCAATTTCTCCTGCAGCTTTTAATCAGGTCCGTGATGAAAGGCGTTTTACATGCAGTTGTAACATCCCCTTGAACAGATCCCACAAATAATCTCTGTTTTACAAATTTCAGTGATTAAACCACTTAGGATTTGAAATCTGCTGTGAACCACGAGGCTCTTGCTAAGCCTTTCTGGCTGACCCTACACACCCTTGTCTGGGCAGAACTCGATCCCCATCCCAAAGGAGACAACTCCTTCAGATGTGATCCCCTGGAGTATGGACAGATCCCATTAGATCTCTCTCGGAGGCATTAAATATGCCATGTGCAGCAGATATTGCCAGACAGGCTCCAGCATTTCTTAACCACAGCTGGGACACCCCAAAATCACCCAGCTGGCATTACTCATGAGGTTTGGATACAGCTGTGAGTTTGAAGTCTTCCAGTTGCAAATCAATTGTGTATTTTTAGGAGCTTGTTAGCAACCACATGGACAAGAAATTCATTTTAAGACGAAGAAATACATGCTGAATCCAGAGAAGTTAGGCTGACGAAGGTTCAAAATATCCAAAGGATTATTCTGTCCTGCCAGATTAAGGACTGCAAAGGACTGCAGGGCAAAGAGAACAGGTAATTAAACAGATGCATGAAGAGGAAGAGGAAGATGAGAGATGAGTTCTACTTCTGAGTTTAAAACCAGTGGGATGCACATGCCCTTTTGGAGCAGTGGCCATTTGAATATCCTGAGCAGCTTAATTTTCTGCAATAATCAATTAACGAGGGCTGGATTTTCATTTTCGACTAAATGGCATAGTTGATAGAGATGATTTAGCCCGAATTTCTGACTCAGCACCTCCCACAGCACCCATTGTTTGTGTGATTTATGGCAGCTTTTAAAGTGACAAAACCCGAGTGGCTTTGATCCAATCGATTTCTTTGAATCCAATGGGATAAATAAGCAGGCAGCAGACCTGAGGAAAGTGGGGGGGAGGATAACATTGGTGTTTTTCTCTTTGGTGTCGTTTTTGTTTGTTGTTTGGTTTGGTTTCCTGGATATCATCACTACATGCTCTCTCTGAGCACCTAGAAATGGGGATCAGAGTATGCCAAGTGTGGCTTTGGCTTTGGACAGACTTTGTTCTGATACTGCACTCACTGCTGTGCTCTCAGTTTTTCTGCCATGAGAGAGCAAGACCAGGCACAGCATCTGGGGAGCGGCATTTGTTTTCTGATACCTTCCCTGGGGTTTCCCATTTTGGTAGGTTTTCTGATCTCTTTTTGCTTTTTTTTTTTTTTTTTTTTTTTTTCCTTTCTTTTTTGTTTGGATGAGGTTATTTTCACTGATGCGTGGCCCAGATCTGTCCTAGACTACTCTGAGAGCTGGTAGATGAGTAAAGCTGGGGTTCGGGATTGAAAGCGATGTGAAGGCAATTGTGTCCACACGTTTCAAGAGAATCTAAATTGCTCATGGCATGGGGTGTGCGTGCGTGTTACAATGCACACATATCTGGTGTGGAAACGATAGCTTCAAGGGTGTCTCTCTGTTGTGAAAGCCTGTTTAAAGAGAAAAAGTTAAGGGTAATTAGAAGTCCTGTTTAAAATGCTTTCCCAGATAGCTGCAAAGCCGTAAAAGAAAAAGATGACCACAGCATTAAAAAGCACACACGCAAAGAAAACAAACAAGCAAAAAGAGCAAAGACAAGCCAATAACTACAAAACCAACAGCCTGGTTTAGAGAGAAAGTAAAAGCTGGTGTAGAGATATGGAGGAAGGACAAATTGATAGCAAGCAGCACAAATTAAAAGCTTGAAACAACAGATAAGAGGAAAAAAAAAAAAAAAAGATGGAAGAATTTTATTGTTTGGGATTGTTGATGTGTGTAAAAAGGAAAATTTAGTGTGTGCTAACAGAAAACAAATCCTAATGATATTGGTTTGTTACTAGCTCGTAACGACAGATTTATTTATAATAATGCAGAAATTTCAATAAACGTCTATATTCTGTAATTGGAAGAGAGCCTGGCTACTTAATCTGCAGCCCGAGCTAATGAAATACTTTTCATTACAGCAGCTGCTAGAAAACATGCTATACATCATCCAATAAAGCCAGGAGTTTTTAAGAGAGACAAGTCTGAGCAATTTTGCATGCAAGGGCTTGGAAGGAGCAGGCTAAGGCTAATTGGGGGTCATTGCTCTTCTGCGAGAGGAGAGGGGTAGCTCCCCAAGTCCAGAAAGAGGCGTGCGTCCTCGTCCCAGAGCCGCCAGGCTCACATCTGTCGTAGGCGCAATAACCCCATGGGATGCAGGATCCTAAAACGAAGGGCTTGTGGGTAACATCCTGATTATAATTGAATAATAGCGCGCTCATTAAAACGGAGAAATTAATAGCAATCAACTTACGGGAAGGAGATTTCATCAAGCTAAATGAACACTTTGTATGGGGATACACAACTGGTTGAGAGAGTTTAAGCATTTGTCATTATTTACACACACCATAAATGAGGCGTTTGTCTCGGTGGCAGTGCAGAAACAGAACAAGTGACTGGTGCTGTGGTTCGTGGAAATAGGGCCGGCACATCTGGGGGAGAGCTCAGAAGTCGTATTCCTTCGGAGGTTGGGCGTGGATCCCTCAGTGCCTTCAAGAAGGGAGCTGGTGAATTGCTGACGGTGCCTGGAAGGGACCAGGGAATGCCACCAGGTCGGGGTCGGAATGCTAGGGTTGGGACATGGATGGACAAGCAGTAGGGTCAAAACATGGATGGACAAGCAGTAGGGTTGGGACTGGGATGAACAAGCAGCAGGGTTGGGACATGGATGGACAAGTAGTAGGGTCAGGACATGGATGGATGGACAAGCAGTAGGGTCAGGTCATGAATGGACAAGCAGTAGGGTCATGATAGGGATGGACAAGCAGTAGGGCCAGGACGTGGATGGACAAGCAGTAGGGTCAGGATGTGGATGGACAAGCAGCAGGGTTGGGATATGGATGGACAAGCAGTAGGGCTGGGACTGGGATGAACAAGCAGCAGGGTCGGGACATGGATGGACAAGCAGTAGGGTCAGGACATTTGAAACACTTTGTGCAGGTGCCAGAAGAAATATTTTGGTTGCACATTGCTCAGATCTCCTAGAAGTCAAACAAGTTTGTGGTGTGTTTTTTTTTGTTTGTTTGTTTTTGTTTCCGGCACTCCTCAGAGTGTGCTGGTCACCATTAGGCTGTTGGTGCCCAGCCCTTTCTCCCTGCTTTGAGGGAGGTTGAGGGAGGCAGAGAGAGGCCCGGTCCTACAAAAACTTCTCGGCAGCTCCTGACAGGTCTGCTGGACTCAACGGCCTGAGTTCCAGGCCATCTGTGAGCCACCTCGGGCTTCTGAGCAGCTCGGCTCCATCTGGAGCTGCCTTCAGCTCATTGCTGGCGTTCTCGCCCCTGTCCCCTCTTCCAAGGACGTGGAAAGGGGACATCTCACCCCGTGCTGCCCTGGTGAGGGCATGTGGCCCTTCTGCTCTGCCTCCGTGTCCCGTGATGGGTCCCTGGGTTGTCTGCACGGATCCTGACCATCTCACCCTACACAAAAAGCAGGGACCTTGTCCCCTCAGTGGCTCCCCGTTTGCTGAAAGCCCTGCTGGGTGATACCATGATGAGCTCCCAGCACCTCTTTCCCAGACCCCATAGACAGAGAGGGAGGTTTGGGGGTCACATTGTGGTGGTGGTGTGTGGGGAAGGGGTGCACTGTCCTGGGGGATTCATTGGGGGGATTTGGGGTGAGGGAGGGTATTTAGGGTGTGGGATGGGGCTATGGAGGGAGCGAGGTGTGTTTGGGGTGTGGGACGGGGCTATAGGGTTATGTGATTATATGGGATATGTGGGACAGGGCTATAGGGTTAGGGAGGTATATATGGGTTGCTTAGGACAGGGTCAGTGGCAGGACCAGGACCAGGATCAGGGTCACTACTAGGACCAGGTCCAGGACCAGGGTTGGGATCAGGTTGAGGACCAGAAGCAGGACCAGAATCAGGTCAAGGACCAGGTCCATAACCAAGATCAGGGGCAGGATCAGGACCAAAATCATGCTGAGGACCAGGTCCAGAAGCAGGGTTAGGGGCAGGATCAGGATCAGAAACAGAGTCAAAAACAGGCTGAGGACCAGGATCAGGACCAGAACCAGGGGCAGAAACAGATCGAGGACCAAGATTAGGGTCAGGACCAGGACCAGGTCCAGGATCAGGATCAGAATGGGGGTTGAGGACCAGGATCAGGACCAGAAACAGGATCAGAATGAGGTCCAAGTCCAGAAGCAGGATTAGTATCTGGATCAGGACCAGCACCAGGCTGAGGAGCAGGTACAAAATCAGGACCAGAACCAGGGTCAGGACCAGGTCCAGAAACAAGATTAGGGTCAGGACCCGGACCAGCACCAGGTCAAGGACCCGGCCCAGCACCACGCCGAGTCCCACACCCATCCCCGCGCTCAGGGCGGGCCGGGGGGGAGCGGCCTCCGCCATGCCCAGCCGGGCCCCAGCAGGAGGATGACGAGGAGGGAGAAGGCGGGCGAGCCTGAGGGGGGACCGCGGCCGCCCCCGGGCGCCATGCCCCCCGCCGCCCTCCCTCACGGCCTCTCTCCTTCTCTCCGCCGCCCCGTCCTTTCCTTCCCCTCCCTCCAGCAGAGCCTCCGCCTCCGCCTCCCCGCCCGGCGCCTGGTCCTGGCGCGGCTGCCGAACGGTCCCGCTCGACGCCTCCCGGACCAAATGCCTGTGTGACAGGCTCGCCGCCTTCGCCATCTTAGCCCAGCTCAGCCCCGACAGGGTGGGGGCGGGCGGGGGGGGGGCTGGGGGGGGGGGGGGACACGACACGGCGCGGCTTGGGGGTTAAATAAAAA
>CM021732.1:156796213-156827230 GCA_011075105.1 Heteronetta atricapilla
CCCCCCCCCCCCCCCCACGACACACGCTGGGGGTGCTGCGGCGGCGGTGTCGCCTTCCTCCTCTTCCTCCCCTTCCTCTCCGTCCTCCCCTTCCTCCCCTTCTTCCCTTTTACTCCTCTTCATCCCTATCCTCCCTTTACTCCCCTTCGTCCCCATCCTCCCCTTCCACCTCTTCCTCTCCGTCCTCCCCTTCTTCCCCTTTACTCCTCTTCCTCCCCTTCCTCCCTTTACTCTTCTTCCTCCCCTTTCACCCCCTCCTCCCCATCCTCCCTTTACTCCCCGTCCTCCCCTTCCTCCCCTTTTTCCCCTTTACTCCTCTTCCTCCCCATCCACCTCTTCATCCCCTTCCTCCTCATCTTCCCCTTCCTCCTCATCCTCCCCTTCCTCTTCATCCTCCCCTTTCTCCCCATCCTCCCCTTCTTCCTCTTCATCCCCTTCCTCCTCATCCTCCCCTTCCTCCTGGTCCTCCCTTTACTCCTCTTCCTCCCCATCCTCCCCTTCCTCCCTTTACTTCTCATCCCGCCCTTCCTTCTCTTCCTCCCCTTCCTCCCTTTACTCCCCTTCCTCCCCATCCTCCCCACCCTCCTCATCCTCCCTGCGCTGTTTAGTCAAAGACAGCGCTGCTCGTTGCTGCTGGGGGCCACAAACCCCACCGAGCATCTTCCTCCCGTGGTGTCCGTCCCCCCCCCCCCCATCTTCCCACGTGTCACATCTGGGGGAATCGCCCCTCTGCATCCCATCACATCCCCTTCCCAAATTCAGGGTCCTTCTCTTTTTTTTGGGTGGGGGTCCCGCAGCAGGAATACGGGGGGGGGGGGGGGGGGGTTTGCAGGGGTTGGGGTGTGTGTGTGTGTGTGTGTTTTTTTGGGGGGGTACGTGAAGTTTCACCCGCTGCCGGCTCCCTGTGCTGCTTCTACACCGGAGCCTCTGGAGGAGTGAGAGATTCCTTGAAATACTCACGGGGCGCCGGCACCCCAAATCAGCTTGCCAGGGCACCCAGGGCGATGCCGGGGTGGCTGCCCTCTGCCACCTTGCACTTTGAGTAATTATTTATTTATTTATTTTAAGTAGTTCGTCCCCTTTTTGGATACTTTGCCAGGTTCGTGGAGCGAGGCTCCCTCCCCCTCCCCGTCCCCTCCACCTCCCTCTTCTCTATCTGCCCGGGCGCTGGGACTTACGGGGCCCTTGCAATTATTTACTAATTATGCCTTGCTTGTTAAATGCTGGGCTTAATTCGGCGAAAGGGGAGGGGAGAGGAAGAAAGGCAGGGTGATGGTGGTAAAGGGGAGGGGGCGGGGGGGGGGATCACATTTTCCAAGATGAAGGTTCGGTTTATTATTAGAAACACTAATGTATTTGGTCCACTAGTTACCATGGAAACAACATCTGCACTGAAGTGGTTTTAAAGACACAGCGTTGGTTGTGTTTGCCCGGGCCCCGTGCAGGCCCAGCAGCTCCAACCGGGGCTCCAGAGCTGCTCTTGGGGTCCTCTTGTGCGAGGCACCGAGCTTTGGAGCGCCGCAGAGATGCTCTGGTCGAAGGTAGGAGGAGCGCGTCCCTGTGTGGAAGGGACCTGGAAGGAGTTGGTTGCATCGGTGTTGGTGTCCCTGCTGCCTTTTTTCTGCTTTGGGTAGCTCTTCTGGTGTCTCCTTGGCGTGAAACCAAGTGTAGAAGGGAGGTGATGCATTGGGTTAGTGCTTTCCAGGAGCAGTCCCCAAATTTTCTTGGGGTGGCCAAGTTGAGCCCAGGGCAGCCAGCTGGGACTCTCCTTCCTCAGCTCCCTGCTCTGTGCCATCACATCCTGAGCTTCCAGCACCCCGGCTTCTGGCTCTGCACCTTGGGATGCCCACAGGGACGATGGATGGAGAAGCCTCATCCCATGCCGGGAGCGCTCCATGCTGTCATGGCAAACGATTCAGTCCCACCAACATTCAGGGAGAGTTTGGGTCCTGGGAAAAAATAAATCGTGACTTATTCCGCAGCCCAGGTGTGCGGCTGAGTTTCTGGGGAAGGTTTTCTGCGCATCTTTCTCCTGGAGTTGAGCAGTGTGGGAAAAAGAGACTGTGGCTTGGCTAAAGCAGGAGTTTCTCCAACAGAGGATTAACTTTATGCTCTCACAAGGCACTTGCTGTTTATTAACTAAGCAGCTAGGAAAAAGAAAAGGTTAATTTGATGTAGCTAAATAGTACGACTCCCTCAGCTCTCGGTGTTTAGGTACCACGAGGTTGATGTAAGCCCTTTCCAATCTGTATGAGTATTTTTGTGTCTGAGAGGGGACTTGGCTGCAGGGAGGATGCTGCTTCTTTCCCCCATTCATGTTTTATTGCATCTGCAACTAACATCTCCGCGGGTCCTATGGGGTTTAGGCCTAAAATTGCTTCTTCCATCCTCTTCCCAACTCCTCTAGTTGCTGGTTGGGTTGCAGGCTCACAACTCATTATTTCCAGCCCGGAGTCAACTCAGGAGCACCAGATTGAGTCCTTTGGCCGTGCTGGGAGGAAAGCTGGGACCTGGCTACCCCCTGAACCCCCCGAAGGAAAGCCCGGGGTTTGCTGGTGCTCTGGAGCATTGCTCACCCATGTCCTCATGGTACCACCCTCGTTTTTTTTTTAACCAAGCATCTTTCTGAGCAAGCCCGTGCTGCCTGCCTTCCCCAGAGGTGGCATCTCGTCAGTGGTGGCGTCTGCGGTGCTGACATTTATGGTGCAGTTTTTCATGTGCCTTGGGAGCTCTCTGGACAAGAAGCTCCGTCCTCCTGTGTCATGAAGATTATTTATTGCGATAAATCTCCCTTCTGGAGTCTTTGGCCCTGGCAGGTTGAAATATTTGTAACCCTGGTACGGGCACAGCTTTTATTTTTGCAGTGAGGATGGAACTGGGAAGCTCTGGGGGGGACAAGACGGATAATTCAGACTTTCCTAGGATAGGATTTCCCTTGGTATTGCTTTAGAAGCAGGGAAAGGAAGCAGTTTTCCATGATTTCAGTGGAGCTGTGGGCTGGGAGTGTTGGTTTTGGAATCAGTTTTGGAAACAGACATCCTTAAACCGAGATGGAGCTGTTCAAACCCAGCCCAAAAGCTAGAGTTTGAGTTGGACTCCTCCTCTGGGTCTGATTTCCAATGGTCCCTGCTATTTCTGGCACTGCTGTGGCTGGATTGCTGTCATTAGACAACAAACCTCTCAGCTGAGGGACTCATACGGGATTTTGGGGCTGTCTTTTCATTTTGGTTTTACCCCATACCCAGCTTGATAGGGGAACGGTAGGGCCAAAAGGATATCACACAGCCCTGTATTCAAACTATACAAACTATGGTCAGTTGGATTAAGAGTCTCCTGGTGGTGTTTTCCAATAATTCTTGGCTGTCCTGGCAATTTGTTGGAAATGGCAAGGGCAGAGAGCAGGATCTGAGGATTTGTAGGGCAGCCTTTTGCTCTTTGGTTGTCTTGTCTGAGTTTGCCTCGTCTTGTTTGACTCGTGTTGTCTCTTCTGCCTACCAGCTCACGTCCCGTAAAGTCAAGTAAGTTTTAAAGCTTAGCTCCCAGAGCAGCAGGAGTACACAAATACAGCTCTTTGCCCTCTCCTCCCCTTCTTTCTCCCAGCCTGGTCTGCTGAGGCTGGTCAGCTCAGCCCCCATTTCTAGGGCTAGCAAAGGTGGAAAGGTGCTGGTGGCAAAAACTTGCATGGCAGCTGACTTTGGTGTGTCCACGCTGAATTTTTGGAGCATCTCAACCCCATAACCACAATTACCCGTTTGCCAACGTGCAAAAAATGAGCTGGAAGGACCCAGCAGCACCCTTGGGGTTTTGTGGGGTGTGTTGGAGCAGGCTGGGCGGCAGAGCTGACCTGGGGGTGTGCTGGCGAAGTGGCTGAGATCCCGTCCCAGGTCGCTGCAATCCGACAAGGAGAGGCTTTGTTCCCTGCTAGCTCCAGTTGGCACGAAGGCAAGGCACCTTTCGGGGTACGTACACGAGGGGACGAGTCCCGAGCTCCTCTCTCGATTCACAACAACATATTTATTATTTATTTTTTTACTGGAAGCATCCCGATGCTGTCTGTGCAGCAGAGGAGAAAAAAATCCTTTTCACCCTGGGGAAATAACAACGCGTGGCGCGGAGCCTCTCAGCGCGCATCTCGGCCAGGTCAGGCTGGCTGCTCAGAAGGGGCTGACAGCACTTCTGATGGAAAATTAGGGCAGCTTTTCCCTTAGCTAAGACCGGAGCACTTCATTCAGAGATTAGTATTTTAATACGAATATTTTACCGTTGTTTAGCACCTGAGATTTGGAGTTTGGATAGGAATGAAGCCTTTTGTGTGCCTTGAGGACAGCCAGTGCTCAACTTCCCAGTTGCTTCCAGGGTTGTAATGAATAAATGCTGCTTCTCGTGTGATGTTAACGCTTCGATTTAAAAGTTGGGCTTTTCTGTCAAAGGGAAGTTCTCGCTTTTGCTAGGCTTGAATCCTTAAGGTGCCGAACCGCTGCCAGTTTGCACGGGGGGGGGGGTGAAGGCTTCGTTCGGGTGTGCTGGCTGAGCCATGGGGCTGGGAGCTGTTCCCGTGCCTGCAGATGAGATGATGACCTTGGGCTAATCACTTCACTGCTTTCCGCTTCCTCTCCGCCAGCTGCAGCACCCTGGCAGGTGCCCTCCCAGCCTCGGTGCCCTCGGCCCGCAGGGTGCCACCGAAGGGTCCGAGCGCTGCTGTGTCCCTGGCGGAGCAGCAGCAAGCTCCTCTCGCCCCATTAGCCAGGACGAGGATTTCCGAGCTGTGAGTGTTTGGGTTTTCGAGCTGCAAATCCCTTGTTTGTGCCCTGTCCTTTAAGGGATGCTGCTGCACGTGGGCTGTCTCTCGGGAGCTGATCACGCCAAGCTCTCCAACTGGAAATGTTTGCTGAGATTTCCTGAGGATTCATGCTGTTGCCTCTGGATCCCCCCATCAGGACATGGAGAGGGCAAAAAAGGTGATGGGAGATCCTGCTGGGACTCCTGCCCGTCTCGGGAGAGCTTTGTGCTGACTCTGGGGAAGGTTTTGGTGTTTGCTCAGGGGGATCTTTCCTCTGGATCTGTGGCAGCCCAGAGGAGCAAGCTGGGCTTCTGCAGGTCGCAGTCTCCACGCTGCTCTTTGCCTTGCTCTGCGGGGATGCTCTGATCACTAAAATCGGGAGCTTGGCCACGTGTTTTTGGCATGGAGTGGACAGAGCGTGAACCTGCCGGCTTTTCCCCTCCCACTCTCCCATAATACAACTAGGAAATAGGATGTGATGCCCTTCGATGGGCAACTGGGCAAACCACTGTCTAGCAAGAAGGAAAACATTATTTTTTTTTTTGAACGTGGCCTCGTAACAGAGAGGCTGGTTTGTGATCCCGTGTCACTGGGAGCTCCCCACCCTGGAGTGTTTGCTTTGTCATTGCTGACCCATCGGTGCCCATGGCAGAGTGAATTCGGGCGAACCCGAGGGTGTTTGGAGAGGATCCGGAGTCAGCGGGCTTGTGATTTTTGTGGGATTTTCAGAGGAAAGGGGAACAGGGAGCGGAGCAGCGCTGGGTTTGGTGGTTTGGGGGGAGAGGTGGCCGGGGATTGCCACTGCTGCGGAGCGTGCAGATCATTTGGGAATCCACAAATAAGCGAGCAAACGCGAGTGAGGAGACGGAGACGAGGGTTATAGGAAATCCCTCTCGGTGCAGTGCTTCTAGGAGAGACAACAGCGGAATATATTAGGAGAAGACAGGTAGCACACGAAGTAATAATGGGAGGATTTGGCTCAGCATAATCAGCAGTCATCCCCGCATCCCACCTCCTTCGCGGCTGTCTGCGCATTCGGCTGTCTGTCGATCCGCCGAGCAGTTCAGGAGATCTTCGCAGCCGCCGGCTTCCCTCCGCCGAGTTTCCACTCCACGCTTGTGGATTCGCTCGGCTCTTGAGCTCGAAACTCCGGGAGGTGGGATTGCAGCAGCAGCAGCAGCAGCAGCGGCGGCAGGGCTGCAGCTCTCTGGAGCCAGAGAGCTCCGCACAGCCCTGGCAGGGACTCTTCTGCAGGCGAATGCTGCTGCATCACCCTGTGTCTCTTCATCTGAAGGGGACGTGGGAGAGGAACATGATCGAGTGGCAGCGAGCTTAAAACACTGGGGGATTCACTGCTTCAGCGTGAGTAACACCGAGCCCGATTCACCCTTCGGTGCACAGGCGAGACCGGCGCCGGCATTCACCGGGTGACCCCCAGGAGCAGGGCTGAGGTTAGTCCCTCGTCTTCAGCTGAAATTAAAGGCTCCCTCCGTCTGCATCTGGGGCACCGTGTGTCCAGCAGCTCCTCAGGGGGTTGGTGCTTATTCCGAGCCCGCGGTGGTTAATGGCTGGGTGCCACGAAGGCAGCTTAGCGAGTGTGACATCTGCCCTGTTACCCAGCCACAGCTTACCGCTCCGGTACGGGAGGTGTGGATTTAAGCCAGGACACCAGGCTCTTCCCAGTTCCCACTTTCCCGTTTCCTAAGGGCTTGAAAAAAAGCAGCTCTCGGGCTCAGCCTCTGCTGATTTGAGCCCTGCAGGGCCAGAAATGTGTGCAGAGGGGGGGGAGCGGTGTGTCTCAGGGATGCTCCGGGCTGGGGCAAGGAGCGGTGCGATGCGTGAGCGTGGCAGGGTCTGTGTGTGCCTGGGGATGGTGCCAAGCATGCAGGAGCACTGTGAGAGGCTTAGAGTTGTCCCTCGAGGTTAAAATATCAAGGGGAAAGGGAATAATGGCCTACTGGATGGAAGGCAGCTGAGGACTGGGCTCGGTTGGCGGTGAGAAAGGTTTAATTCAGGTGCAGGGGAACAGCCGAGCTCCAGGAGCCTCCATCAGTGGGGTTTGGTTGGACAGGTCGGGGATGGTTCTGGGGGAAATGAGCTTCTTTGGCTTTTTCTCACCCTTCTGCATGTAATTGGTAATCCAGCTCACCTGCTTGTCTGCTTCTTGGTGTACAAGCTGGAAAAGCGTGCCAGAGATGCGGCGGATTGCCAGGAGGTGGAGGCGCACAACGGAGGCAGATGGGGAGGTTAGGTCGGGTTAGGAGAGATGTATTTGGAGAAATCAAAGGGTATGCCCATGGTTGGACAAAGCAGCTGGCCTGCTGTAACTCGTGTCTTGACATTATTTCGTATTTATCAAGAGTTACATGGACCTGTTGTCACCAGGAGGCTTAGCTACGGAGCACGACTTCAGCGAGCTGCCCGGTGCTGAGCGGGCCAGCAAAACCATCCCAAAGCTCCCTGCTCCCAAAAAAAACACCCCGATCCCAAAGAGCTTCCAGCTGAAATGCAGAAGGAAAGGCGACACATGGGTTCAGGCGGGCGTGGGGGCACGTGTGAGCAACGCGAGGGCATTAGTCACTGCAGCGAGTCGTGGCACATCTGCTGCCGGCAGGAGCTTTCTGTAGGCACCGCACCAGGCAGGATTTCAGGGAGGAGAATCCAAGACAGAGCCCCGGGCGGCTTTCTAGGTGTGTTTTTGCAGGGGTGGGAGCTTCTCCCGAGGCAGAGGACGGCGTGGGAGACAGCATAAAGGTGCTCGGTTGAAAATGGTAACGAGTGGGTGACGGAGGCAGGTCTCATGGGCTTGGCAGGGGTGGGAGCCAGCGCGTTCGTGCTAGGAGGGATCATCTTCCCTTTCAAAGCCCTTCCAGGGCTGAGCACGTCGTGTTTGGAGCCCCAAAAAGAGCTGGTTGAACCATCGAGCATTTTACCCTTCTTACTCACCACGCACACATCTCCGTAGTGTTTTTGCCTGGAAAAGCCTTTTTGCGGTAATTTTGACAAGCTGCTTCACCACTGAGCCCTGCTGTGCCCTGCCTAAAGGCTTAGGTTGCCCTTGAACTGCCATGCGGTGAGACATGGAAATTAAGTCATTATTATTATTTTGCAACAAACGTCTGCTCATTTAAGCCAAAATTGAATCCGTTTCCAACAGGCTGGTGCTTTAATACCTTTGCTGTCCATGGACAGCTGAGTGGACAAATTCCCTGGCAAGACTTTGTCAGCAAGGCAGTCTTCACGTGAAAATGGTCAATACGCACAGAAAACAAATGTCAGGCTCCTAAAAAATGAGTACACGAGCTTGAAACTCCTCTCTGAAAGTTAAGGCGGTCTAAGTGGGAAGGCGGAGTGATGTTGATGGTCGGTCAAAACGAGGTCTGCAGCTCGAGGGCTCGCCAGCTACCTGCCCTACCAGCCAGAGGGATGTGCAGAATGCATCCCATAAATCCACGAGAGCAAAGTGACTTTGCTGTTTTCCCATCAGCAAGCCAATGCTGTCATGACAAACTGCTCTTTCTGCTCGTTTAAATCTGTCAGTCGTGTCACAGCCCTTTTCCCGGGTGGGGAATATCCCACAGCTGGGAGCCAGTTTGGTCGTGTTTATGTCAAGTTGGTGGAGATAATATCAAATTGGTGTAAATCCAGGCTGTTACGGTTTTACTTCCCCATCGCTCAGCTGAGGATGAGACGAGCAGCAGGGCCAGAAGCTGACCCCTGGAGCCCTGCTTTGACAGCACCACCCCGTGCAGAGGGAGCTGGCACCAGCAGCCCCCAATAACCACCCAGTATCGCGCTGGGTGGGGGAAATGGTGCCCGATCCCATGGGTTCTTCCGATTGTAGCTGGCAGAAAGCTGTCCCTGTCACCACAGCGGCATCTGCGTGACGCCCACAAATCCCGTCAGCTGCTAAATAGCTGAAATCCTTTCCTGTCCTCTTCAGAGGCAAACTCGAGCCAATTCGCTCCCGAAAAGCCTCAGAGGATTGATAGCGAGCTGGAAACATCTTTTTCTTCAAGGTTTTGGGTTCAGCCCTAGCTCGGGTCAGGAGCCGCTGCCAGCGGAGGGACCTTCAGGTGAGAGATGAGACCTTGCAGGAGAGGAATTACGGCTGGAAGCGGAAATTAAGGGGACTTCCAGACACCTTTCTCCTTCGGCTGGGCTGTCCCCAGGGCTGGGTGAGCATCGCCCTCTCCGCTGGGAGAGCCGCAGCTCTGGCAGGGCTCGCCAGCACGACGCCGAGGGAGTACAACAAACAGCGGGCTGTTTTGGAGTAATTTGGTGAAACGCCGTCGCCTGGCACGGAACCAAAACCCTGCTTAAATCAGGATAAACACAGTCTGGATTTCCCCCCCCCCCCCTCATTTTCCATTCCCAGTCTGCCATGGCGTTATTTTTTTCTCCCTTTTTTTTTTTTAGCTGTGTGTAAATCTCGCCCCGTTTCCCCGCGAGGGGCTGAGCACTGCGGCTCTGAAGTTAGCAGAGCTGAGAACACAATGTGTGAAAGCAGACCAGGATGGGGGAACGCAGGGATGAGCTTGCAAATCTTTTGTAGATTTTACTGGAGCTGGTTGTCGGCTGTGTAGTACAGAGAAGGAGAGATCCCAAGCAGAGAGGAGCAGCAAAGGAGGCTCCTTTTTAATGTCATTGGACGCAGCCTTTGTCCCTGTGCCAAATCGCAGTGCCCAGGGGACGGCACAGTCCATGGATGTTCCACCAGAAGGCATGGACAAAACCCCTCTATTATGAAGCCTGAGCTGGTAGAGCATCAGCTCTACTGCATCGCTTCATCTCAGGGCAACAGAGTGGTCCTGGGCCCTCTTATTTTCCGCAACAGACCTGGCGAGGTAGGGTTTGCTGCTCAGTGCAGCACATTTGATAGTGGTGTTGCACAGCCTGGTTGAAGTTCTCTTCGGCCTTGGGTGTCTCGGAAGGAAAGAGGGTCCATAGAGGGCTATACTGCCTTGGTTATTATCAGCTTTACCATGGAAAATGGTTCTACTTCTTCTTCCACCATGTAAAACGTGCTTTAAAGGGAAGGGCTGGGACAGAACAAGTCTCACCATGCACATAAAAAGCAGAGATTTAAAGAACAGGTAATCCAGACGGCCAGCTAAGAAACAGTTAAAGCAAAAGCTGTCTGCTCCCTCTCCTTCGTTCCTCCCCATGTTGATACTGCACAGCAGTGAATGAGATGCTCGTGCCTGATTGTCCTGACTTAGCTCCGGGAAACCCCTAAGGCACACATCTAAAACCCGAGCTGAACTGAGCTCTGGCAGACAGAGCACTGTTACTCCCTTCCATCTCCAGGGGGGCACAAGACAGGCCCCTGAAAAGTTAAGGGAGGTGTTTTCAGTCGAAAACAGATCGGTTGAGTGGGGTCCTTCATGTTAAAGCAAGCATGATCCAGCCCTCCTTGATGTCCCGACTTCAAGTTTTGGACCTGGGAACGCAGTCTGGTCCTTCACGGAGCTGCAGCAAGGCTACTTGTCATGCTGACCACTGGCAGGTAGATAACGCCGCCGTTAGCTCCTGTAATTCCCCACCAGACTGAAGAAAATGATTATATCGTCCCTACTAAGCACTCCTCCGCCCTGAGAGCTTCCTGGAGGCTGTTGGAAAGGCAGATTGCCCTGTTGTGTCTTGGGAGCAGGCTCAGTACTGAGCGGAGTTAGCAGTTGTTAATAAATAGCAGCGCATTGAGGTGTCTCTCCGGGTGATTTTCCTGGACTGTAATTACAGAGAATTGCCCGCTGGACTGGCCAAATTGCATAAAAGGAGCCCTCAGCTCCACGGATATGCTCCCGATAACGGGGGCCTATTAGCTTTGACATGAGAAGATGGTGGTTGTGATACGGAGGCAGCAAAACGAGGTACAAATCCTCCGGACCCCTCTTGTAATGACATGGGCTGAGGCAGGGAGGGTGCCGAAAAAGAAGTTGCAAAGAACTTGCTTATTGATGACGCCACTGAGGGATTTTCATGCAGGGATCTCAAAGCCCTGCTCAGAAACTGGAAAACAGTTTCATTCCTCCTCACTGCTCCTCTGTTTCGAGTTAAGTGAGCCCTGTAGGGCTGCTGATAATGCTGAGCCCCCAAAAAAGCTCCTTTCCCAGGTGACCTAGTCCCACCTTCACTAAATCCTTGCTCCTGCCCCTGTTTTAGGGTCCACCAAAAAGAGCCTGTGTCCTTCACTTCCTCTCTCCCCATCCCCAATAGGACTGGTTTTACTGCGTGAATTTCCTCCTGGGGTAACACAGGCTGACATGTCCATGGGGCAGAACAGACCCACAACGACTAGTGCAAGAAATACTTCTTCCAGAAGGTGAGAACTGAGCTTTTCCTTGAGCAGCTCCATCAGTATCTGTAATTTCGCCGTGGTTCTCAGCAACTGGCATGCCCCGCTGCAGCTGGGCAGCTGGATGTCAGTGCTGCTTCTGTTGAGGACTGTGTGATGGTCAAGAGAGCATGAGCAGCACCGTCTTGGGTTGTGTGATGGGGTGTGAGCAGGCAAGGGCAAGGCTTTGCTCCTCTTGGCTCTGCAGAGTCCTGCAAGGTGGGCACATGGCTGAGCTGGGTCAAGAGCCTGCTGCGTACTCAGGTGAAGGTTTCATAGCATCACTCATTGTCAAAGTCCTTAAGAACACTGTATATTGCCCTGGAAGGATCACAGAATGGCTCAGGTTGGAAGGGACCTTAAGGATCATCTAACTCCAACCCTCTGCCGTGGGCAGGGACACCTCCCACCAGCCCAGGTTGCTCAAAGCCCCATCCAGCCTGGCCTCGAGCACCTCCAGGGATGGGGCATCCACACCCTCTTTAGGCAACCTGTGCCAGTGCCTCACCACCCTCACAGCAAAGAATTTCCTCCTAACCTCTAGTCTAAATCTATCCTCTTTCAGTTTAAGACCATTTCCCCTTGTTCTATCCTTATCTACCTGAGCAAAGAGTAGATCCATCCTTTTTATAAGACCCCTTTAGGATGGAGAAGAATAACCTGGCTTGCTCTGGGACAACTGTGACCTTATCGCTCTCTACTGGTACCTCAAGGGAGGCTGTAGCGAGGTGGGGGTTGGTCTGTTCTCCCACGTGCCTGGTGACAGGACGAGGGGGAATGGGCTAAAGTTGCACCAGAGGAGTTTTAGGTTGGATGTTAGGAAGAATTTCTTTACTGAAAGGGTTGTTAGACATTGGAACGGGCTGCCCAGGGAAGCAGTGGAGTCACCATCCCTGGAGGTCTTTAAAAGACGTTTAGATGTAGAGCTTAGGGATATGGTTTAGTGGGGACTGTTAGGGTTAGGTTAGAGGTTGGACTCGATGATCTTGAGGTCTCTTCCAACCTAGAAATTCTGTGATTCTGTAACTGCTGTCCTTTTCATTCAGTGGTTGTGTTGGGGTGCAGAACACGGCTGGTGCTTCACCAACCCCCTGCAATATACATACAGATACACATATAGCTACGTACACACACCCCTATATTTTCAGAATGAGGCAATTTTTTTTGGAAAGGGAGCCTTAAAGTAAGAAGGAATGAAGGTCCGGTACAAAAGGAACTGGTTGCTGTCCACCAGGCGAGCTTCTGCACCTAACCACGTGTACCTGGAGTAGAGCAGATCCCAGCTCACACCCCGTGAACAAAAATTTCCTTTTGACCTGCAGCTGGCCAGGAGCCTGGGTGTGAGCAATGCTTGGCCGGTGGGCAGCAGGAGCTGGAGACAACGCCAGAGATGCATTGCTTTATACCTTCTTTGTAGATTTACACCTGCTTTTGTTGCCTGCATGCTGCCAGGAGAACCCAAAGAGCCTGAGCCCGAATGAAAAACCCAGAATCTAAGTGAGGATAAAAACATTTTCAGGACTTTTTTTTGCCGATGACAAGAGCGCATCCTCCTCCCGGTCATTCACCCTTCCGAGGTTGTTTTCATACAGCACCGACATACACCCCCTTGTTCAGAAAGCAGTTCGCTTTCACGAGTACTGGTAAAAGCAGTATTTTCCAGCAAAATTTTACCACCTCTTTGATAGCTCGCTGCTTTGAAAAGAGTTGTCCGACCAGCAAGGAAATCAATAAAGCGTGGCTTTAAAAACTGCTGGGGAACTGGAGAAAAGCCTTTAGTCCGGTGGCACAATGAAGTGGTTTCTGAGTAGTTTTTGGAGTACAGCATGCCATCGGATGCAGTCTGTTCATAGAAGAGTCGAACAAGTCTCGCTGCTCACGGCTTGAGAGGGAGAAGTTGGTCATGCGAAGGGGAAGGCGAGGGGCACTCTGCTCACAGCCTATGGGTACCATGGCAAAATCCATGAGACCAAGCTCCTCTGGCTTGTGCCTGACGGTATAGCAAGGGACAAGAGCCACAATCTATAGCTTGTAAGAATAATGCAGGATATTAGGAAAAAAGGTTTCCCTGGAAGAGTGCCACGGTCTTGGCATGGTCAACAGAAGCGTGCTGGGGCTCGTGGCCTTTGAGGGTTTCCCAGCCTCGTCTAGACAAAGCCATCCTCACTTAATGTTAGTCTGAGTCCTGCTCCAAGCAATAAGTTGGATTAGAAACCTCCAGATGTCCCTTGCAACCAGTACTTCCATAATTCTCTTGTTTCATGAGGCTTTCGTGTAAAATGTGCGAGAAGTCAGGCTCGAGGCGACCATTCTGAGCAGCAAAACGCATCTGCAGAAACGAAGCCCCAAACTCCATTCTCACATGTCTGCAGCTAATTTTGGAGAAAAACAAATGGTTTAATGTTTCAGTGACTTTATTAGTAGGCTGTCGCGCCTGTAAAGAGTTCATTCAGCTTTGCTCGCTATCGAAGAGGGGAAAAGAGAAAAGAACAGCTTGCTTGTAAGGTCTCAGGCAAACGGCACGGCATTAAGAAATACCATTTTTGACTTTGTTCTAATTGGAGCCTGTTTGACCCCGGAGCCAGAGCAGGGTAATGGAACAAGCACAGCTCAGATGAAGTCACTTGTCACGGCGTGGTGCAGAAACTAAGAGATGGAAAGGGAGACATGGAGAGAATGCAGAGGGAAGAGAGCCAGGGAGAAGCAGTGAGAGCAAGAAAAGGCAGGAATATGTCATGGAAAATGGCCAAAGTAAGGAGAAAAGAAGACAAAGGAGAAAAGAGGGAAAAAAATAATAAAGAAAAAGAGTAAGGAAGAGAAGAGAAGAGAAGGGAAGAGAAGAAGGAAGCCAAGGGGAATTGTTAAGAGGAGTGTCCTCGTGCCCTGCTAGGCAGGGTGATGTGGTGGCCGGGCAGCCAGCAGCCCCGGGCAGCGGCGCTCGTTATTTCCATCCTTGCTGATGTCATTGATTGCTCCTCTCGTCCCTTGTCATGCTTGGTGACAGGATGGTGGCACTTGTGACTCGTAACCACCAGCTCTGTCCTGCTGTGCCCAGGCAAAGGTCTTCCTTCTTCCTTCAGCCCCTCCAGGGGCACGGTCTCACCTGGTTCTCTCAAGGCCACCGGCAGCAGACAGGGGAAGGAGGAGAGGCAGTGATGGGTCACTTGGTGCCATTTCCAGTCCGGGCAGGACAAGGTGACACCCCGTGCCTTGCCTGGCCTTCACAAAGAACCCATTTCCCTCTTGGCTGAGGAGCCGGGGAGCTCCTGTAGAGCTCGTTGCTGTCATTTTGGTGGTATTGCTATTTCTTTTTAAACCAATCTTTTGGTTTCCCCTCTTCCTCCTCCAAAAAGTAAAAATAAAAAAATTCCTTGCTAGCCTCAGATCCTCCAGCATCCAACCACCTTCTGTCAGGGGATTTAATTAGTCAGGAGAAATAAAACAAACAATGCTTCATTTGCCAAAGGGAAGGAGTGTAGGAGGGGGAAAGGAAGACGGAGAAGACAGAGAACCTTAATAATGAAAAAAAAAAGAAAGCAGGATCCTAATCTACATGGTCCTGAGCCTGTAGGACCTTCTGTTACCCCCAAAAGTGAGCTCCTGCTCTTATTACAGCCAGCGTTTTTTATA
This sequence comes from Heteronetta atricapilla, assembly GCA_011075105.1. Classification (NCBI taxonomy): domain Eukaryota; kingdom Metazoa; phylum Chordata; class Aves; order Anseriformes; family Anatidae; genus Heteronetta; species Heteronetta atricapilla. The sequence continues at coordinate 156,810,961 of CM021732.1, forward strand.
GTTACCCACTCTAATGATGCCAATAGACCAATGCCAACTGGACCAACCATCCCTGGTGTGTGGGGAGAAGGGATGAGGGTCCTGGCATCTCCTTGAGAAGAGTCCCTCTGGTGCCCGGGGGTCGTATGGATAACAGGATAAATGCGCAAAAGGATAAAGGAAGGACGAGCTGATCGGGGTCTTCTAGAAGGGGGAAGACACCAGGTATTACTCACCAGCCCGGCCTCCATTTGGGGAAAGAACCTGAGGTTTTGGGGGCTGAAGGAGGTCGGAGAGGATGTGGAAGGGAATTAGGATTATTGAGTTGGGAATATAGGGACAAAGTCTGCTCATTGTTAAAATCCCAACTCCTTTTCTCGTGGTGCTCTCAGATGGCTTAGAAATGAGTTATCTGTTGGATTTTTTTAGCTTTAATGGAGCTCCTCCCCGGCTTTTATCCAGTTGCCCATGAAAAGCCAGTGAAACGAGACCTACTTAAATCAAATGTCACAATCGATGCTTGTCCCAGGCCACCGCTCGTGTGATGTGAACTCGTGTTGCCGAAAGGGAGGAGCAGGGAGAGGAAAGGGGCTGGGAGGGAGCTTGGAGCGAGCGAGCAGAGCCCAGTCCATGTCTGAAGAGCTCTTCTTCCCATTTTTTTTCAGTCCTACATCTCTGAGGCAGGGCTGGGCTTCTGCGGAGCAAAACAGGGTAGAGGTGGCATAGAGAGAAGCTGTGGCTTTGTCTGGGGATTGCATTTCTCTTCCATATCCTGACTAAATCACAGACTTTGATTCCCAGAGAAGGTCCCTTCCACACGTCAGTTTATAAGGACCAGGATGCAATATTTCAGCACTCGGACCATCTGGAAGGTGTCCAGCTTCAACTTTTCTTTTGATGGAAAACAAGTGGAAACGTTCATATTTTCATTGAGATACCTTCCTCGGTGTTTACCTAATTCTCAAAAACCCTGCTTCTAACTTTCCTCAAATATTTGGCAAGAGTAAATTCCCACGGTGGGGATAGAGTCCCAGCAGTCGATGTTAAAAATCTCAGTGATCCAAATCGCAGTGATCCAAATAAGAGAAAAACTCAGTATGTGATCTGAAGCCTTTTTGGGAAGCTCTAGGTGGGAGAAGATGCAGGTCCTTGCTGGATGGACTGGGGAGGCTCTGTGCCATGTTCTTGCTGTTCATGCACAATTGCTCATAATTAGCGGGACTAAGGCATTGTCTTACATCCAATCCCATAATTTCAGCCAATTGAATTGGGCTCAGCATCCAGAACCTCGCTCTGTAAACTACAGCGGTGAATTCGGAGAGTCCAAAGCCTCCCATTTCCCAAGGGAAGCTCAGGGAAGATGTACAGTCCTGGTAAGGTGACGTGTCAGGGCTGATAGGATCAGTGGGGAGGGAACATCACAGAGAGGCAGCACCACACTTGGCTTCCAGTCTGCAGTCATCTGTACCCCATCACCTCTAAGTGAAAATCCTGCAATCAGCCCGTACTCCTTTGGGTACGTATGCCTAGCTGGGCATTCAAACTTCTGAATTCATCACTCAGTTTTGTCTCAGATCCCTTAAACTCTTGTGCCAGCCTTCCCGTAGCTCCCATGAGTTTCACTAGCAGGGTGCTGAAAGCTTTGTTCCTCATTAATTCCCCCCAGCGAGATGCAAAATGCAAGAGGTGGTCTTAATTGAAATATGCAAGTGAGGAAGATCTTCCCGAGCCCTTCAAACTGCCGGGATAATTTAGCTCAGATCCCAAGCCCTTGCTATGTCAGAAGCCATCTCATCTTCCCGGAAAGCAACAGGGCTTGGTACGGCACCAGTCTTGGGCGTGCTCCCACCCCTCTGCAAAATGCTTCGCTTAAAGGGTCCCGTGCTGCGTGGTGGGGCTCTGCTCCTCCGCCTCCATGCCAGCAGAGTTCACTGGCATGGGGATGAGAAACATGCTGGAGAAAAAAAAGCCTGCTGCAGAGAAAACCAGGTGGGACAGAGATTTGTAGAACAAGGGGAGTTTAGCGGTGTCGGTCTGGCAGATGCAGGTAACTCTAGTGATGGATGTGGTCCCAGGGATGCAGAGAACGAGGTTAGGAGAATTACAACCCCTGTATATTTGTTCGTGATGTTGCAAGAGCTGGTGGCCAGCAGATCCTTTGTGTTCAGACAGCGGAGGAGAACTGTTGCACAGCAGTCCCCTGCACATGAAGAGATGCCTGGTAGTGTAAGGGTGGTGAAGTGATGGATGGTGTGACTGGATGCTGGGTCCCTGGGGGGAGTAGACAGCGTGTTTTTCCTTGCCTTGCCTCGTCTCCTCCCTTGCCAGATGGATGTTTGTAGTCAGTGGAAGATTTTCACCTTCTTTTCATCCTCCAAGCTTCGGCATCAGCCGTTCCCAGAAGAGCTCATTTGTAATCGTTCAAGTGTGGGCAGTGCCTCCTGCTTCAGCCTCATTAATTATCCTCATGCTGGATACGAAGGGCCTGATCCTCCTCTTGTAACCCGTGCTTTTACACCCCTCCCGGGCTGTGGATACCAGTTGTCACCCCAGACTTAACGCTGGTGCATGTGGGAGCAGAATCGGGTTCAAACAAAGGTTGGGTCACCCAAAAATAGATTCTGGTCCTCTCTCCTCTTTATTTGTGTGGGTAGTGTGATGTGAAGGTCAGGTGAGTTGCAGACAATTAGGAAAGTCTTTGCAGTGAAATCGAGCTGGTAGCATCTCTTGGGCATCTTTTTTTTCCCCTTTTTTTTTAATTTGTTTTTGTTTTAATGTCTTACTTTCTCTCTTTCAGAACATGGAAAAGGTGCTGGTCCCTTCTGTCACGTTAATTGTAGGCTGTGGAGTATCTTCGCTGACACTTCTGCTGTTGATTATCATTTATGTCTCTGTTTGGAGGTATGGCTTTCATTCTCTTCTTCTCTTCTTGTTGGGGAAAGTAACTGTCTGTTGACCTACATGGATCCTGGAGGTTTTGCTGTCCTGTTTTGGGTGCCTGGTGCCTGAGGAAGAGCCCCTTTGTAATGAGTGGGTCCAGCAAAAAGTCATCACGGTGGCTTAGTTGGCATCACTCTTTGCTTTTCGTGCCAGAGAAATTAGCACAGTGAAATGAGTGCCACGACCCCATGTAGTCGCACTGTTCATTTTCAAAAGCTGTGTGCTGTTTCCGATGCCTTTATGCACCCCAGGAAACCTCGTTTGCAGAGAGGTGGACGCACGCTGCCTCCTGGCAGACAGGTTGCTTCAAGGCATCGTGGGCTGGTCTTTGGTACCGTCAAAACATCCACGATCCGTTACGATAACGTCTGGTCTGAAGAATTGACAGCACTTTTCAGGAGCTTAAGGATGTTAAATCTAGTGGGCTAAATTACTCTCCAATCTCGTAGTTATGTCCTGCCTTTAGCTTCGGCTGAGATTCCTAGCTACATCCCATTTCAGGGAGCTCCTGGACACCTATAAGCAGGTCAGATGCAACCTTAAATTGCATCGATTATAGACGTTGACGTGATTTTGTGGCTGAGTTATATCAAACAAAGGTCCACGTTGGCCGATGCCCCTGTACGATACGTGCTGGTGGACTCTTGCAAGCCCAAGAACCCAAGATATGCATGGGATTCTCCCCATGTACTGCATCACACAAGGGCTGAGCTTATTGTGGAGACCCTTGCCTTTGTTAATGTATCATGCTGAGAGCTTCTTGACTCTAAAATAAACAAAATAAGGAAAAACAGAACCAGGTGAGCACCCCCAAAATTGAAATGGAGTGGCTACAGGGAATGTACTGCTTGTGACCCTTTGTGAGAAGGGATTAGTCCGAGGCTCTTACCTTGTCCAATGACACCTCTTAGTAGGGAGGAAAGGGTCAATTCATGTTCGAGTTGTGAACTGAGATAACTTTTTCTACCCATTGTTTGAGGAAAGAGACAAGAGAGTAAAAAAATGAGCAAAAAAAATGCACCTTGTTGTTGATACTGTGACAGTGCATAGTGGCTGGTTAATTATGGTGAGTGCTCTGAGCTGAAGACTGATCATGATAACGTTTATCTAGAACTCAGGTTTTTCCGTGCCTGGGGTATCATTGGATCTGCTCAAGTCCTTGTCCTCTCCTGCTTTTCCTCAGGCTGGGCAGCACTGGGCAGCGCTGGTAGGTGACTTACTGGTGTCACTGGTGTCAGGATCAAGTGGAAAGTTAGGAGAGAGGAGTGAAGAGCAGGTGTTGGTGCCTCACCCTCTCTTTCCTCTTAGAAACAAGTTCAGGATCCGAAACCTAAGTTCAGACATGAGGTTGAATCAGTTTGGAGCATGATGGAGTCATTTGGAGTAACAAGCTATGTTTTCTTCCAGGAGCCTGCCCCTCAATATTTACTGTTATTGAGGCCAGGAAAGTTAATTGCCTGTCCCGCTTAAAATATTCCCTTTGTAATTTCTAATCGCAGCCTTGGCGTTATACCCATGCCCAAAATGATCAAGTTCAGCACGAACGGGGGGACATGTTCATGGGGGGCTTGAAAGGGCATTTCTGATTTAGCAAGGGATGGACATGCATTTCCAAGTGATCCTGAGACCAGATATATCTTGATTAAAGGGCTCTCTATCCTCAGTCTCTTTGTGTAAATATTTGTAAAGCATGATCGAGTGATCTCTAAAATTTCTCTTTGGTGCGCTGAGTTTGTTTCATTTCTTATCTGTAGATCATGTTTTCATGTTCTCTAAACTTCACAGCATTCCCGTGGCTGAGCCCTGAGCACTCTGTGTGTCCTTTTTATTTTAGGCATAGCTGCTGGACATGAATGTGCTGTTCTAATAATGGTCTCAGGAACATCATATCCAACATTCTCCTGGCTTTCACTTCGTTTTGCCCTAGATGTTAGACAGTCTGCCAGACAACAGCTGGGTGATTGCTCAGAAGTGGGATCATCAGTGTTATCCCAGCTGCTAAAATACAGCAGATGTATCAAAGCGGTCTTACTTTATTCTGTGCAGGGGAGAAAATCCTCGTGCCCTGTCTGCTTGGTCTTCTGCGGAGTGCAGTCAGCAGAGCTCGACTCTTCTGGGGAGCTTTGGCTGGGAAATTTCCCATTCAGAGCTCTGGACAAAGGCATCTGGAGCAGGCATACATGGGCTCAGCTTGAGCGTGAACCTCTTGTGATGAATAGGCTCACTGAGGCTGACAATCTGGAGACTTTCCCAGAATTTTGCCCAGCTAGGATTTGTTTATACATAGGAAGCAGAAAGAAAGAAGGGAAAAAAAAGATAAAAGGGAAAAGGAACATGGTAAAGGATCAGGGGCAGAGTAAAAAGGAGGAGATCCCCACTTTTGGGCTTCCTCTATCAGAGAGGAAATGAATTTATCCCCCGTGTCCCATTGAAAACCCCTCACTAAAGGTTGTTTTTTAGTGGCAACTACTCAGTCGTCGGCGTGACCGGCGCGAGCTTCTTGATGCAAGCCCTCACTTGGATGCGGCCAGCTTGGCACGGCCTCCCTTCGCTCTTGCTTCTGTCTGATGGCTGCTGGTGGCCTGTGGGTGGCCTCGCTCCAGTTCCCAGTAGCCAGATGGCTGCGAAATAGCTGCTACAGGTGGGAAATCTCTGGCTTTATTTGCAGCCACGGTCAGTGACACATAGGACATAGGAGTGGAGTGACCTCGGTACCTCCTGGCAGCGGTTGTCCTACATCACAGCTGGAGCCATGACCTACGTGGGGACCATATTCACCACCACCTGCGTGGGAAAGAGGACAGTTTAGAGAAAAACAAGGTCTTCCCACTCAAAGACTGATTGAAAATGAAAAAAAAAAAAAAAAACGTGGAGAAGATGAACTGCTCCTGGATCAGAGTGGGTGAAATGACTTGGTACCGTGTTCCTTTCAGCTTTCATCTGTACCATACCTTCAAGCAGCTCCTCAACCTGGTGATGCTTCAGAAGAGCCCCAGTGGCTTTTCCATCCGTGGACGAGATGGAAACAGTGATTCAACAGCCTCTGGAGTCAGAGTGCTGTTTGCACGGCATGGGAATCGATGCTGCTATCGAGCGGCCCTTCCAGCCGCCGCCAGCACGTGGGACCCTGCAGACCTTCCTCGCTGGCAGCACTGCTCGTATGCTGTATCGCCGAGAGAGATCCCCGTGAGCTGTTTTCCCTGCCTGCCCGTCGAGGCCAAGGATTGATTTAGCGGTCGTCAGAGAGCTCTCGGGGGGGTTTTAACGCTCGCTTTCAATCCAGGAGCTCCGCTGCTGCTGGAGATGCCGAGGTGGCCCCGGTGGGAGCAGCAGGAATGAGTAAGGGAGTGCGGGGAGAAGGACGCGTGTACGTGCCGTGAGAAGCAGCGGTGAGTCAGTGTCTGCGGAGAGGAAAGGAGCAGGATAGGGACAGAGAGAGAGAGACTGCAGGGTTTTCCCACGTTCTCCATCTGTCTCGGTTTGTACAGGGCTTCCCCGCATCCCACAAGACCCGGGCCGGAGCAGAAGCTCCCTACACTTGCAGTGAGTTTTACCCAGCTTTGGTGGCTGCGTACAACATATTTGGGATAAGTAGGCAGAGCCCATGTAGCTGCCAGGAGATGGTGAGACAGCATTCTGCAAGCTCTGCCTTTACTGAGCTCTCTCCTCTGGCTAAACCCATCAAGACCTGCAGTTTTTCCCTCTCTGCTCCAAGTTCCTAACTTCTTTTGCCAGGTGGCCTTTCAGTGATGCTGATTTCTTTCTGTGGAGCATCCCTGGGCTGGAGAAGAGGAGATGCAAGGAAAAAAGCAAGCGTGGCAGCCTGAAAATGTTTGGCAGTGATGGCAGGCTACAGGATTGAACTAGGGAGGTCGGATCTCAGCTGGATTTGAACCTGGTAAGGGACATGCAAGGCACGAAGAAGGGTTTCTGTAGGTACATTGACACTAATGGATGGCTCAGGGACATGTTGATGGGACACACATCCTAATGGAGGAGGACACAGAAAACATCAAGGTCATCGTTGCTTTCTTCATCTTGGTCTGCTGGCAAGGTTCACCTCCAGGCACCCAGTTTCCAGTATCGAGAGGGAGAACCTGGGGAAGAAGTGCTGTCCCACACCAAAGGGAGAGCTGAAGGCCATTTCCATACAATGGACATTTGCAAGTCCCTGGCTCCAAACAGGATGCCTGGAGTGCATCGAGGGAGCTGGCTGGTATTGCAGAACCACTATCTAGGGAAGTTTGTGATGGAAGAAGGGTTACACCCATCCTTTAAAAGGGCAAGGAGGAGGATCAAGAGAGTTACTGCCTGGTCAGCCTGCTCACAGCCTCTGTGAAGGCGGAAGAGCAAGTAGTTATAAAGGCTATTTCCAGGCAAAATGATGGACAAGAAGCAATTGGGAATAGACAGCACATATTTTTTGAGGACAGCTTGTACCCATTTTCCTTTTGAGGTGGGATGACTGGTTTTATGGTCAGCGAGGAGAAGTGGCTGGTGTACATTTTATCCTTACCAAGGCTTTTGAGACAGGTTCCCACAGCATCCTAATGGCCAGACTTGGAATTGTGGGCTGAGTTCATGGCTCTAAGGTAGATCAAAAGCTAGGTGGTCATCAAAAGGTAAGGGTCAAAGGCTTGAAGCCTTACCAGCAGCTGGTTACTAGCAGCATCTGTCAGAGATTGCTTCTAGGACCAGCACTCTTTAATATCTTCATTAACAACCTGGGTGATGGGGAAATGGCCCCTTGGCAGGTTCTTGGAAGGTACCAAAATGGGAGGAGTGGCTGACACGCTGGAGAGCAGCACCATCATCCAGAAGGACTTCAGCAAACTGGAGATATGGGCTGAGGAAATGCTACAACAAAGACAGATGAACAGTCCTGGAACAGGAGGCTTGGTTAGCTTGGAGAAGAGGAGGCTGTTAGGGAGAAGGCACAGAAAAGAGGAGGTCTGTAGTGAAAGATCTAGGACCACCAGTTGCAGTGTGATTGTCCACCTAGATCTAAAGAGACCTGATCCTCTTTGAGAGTGGTTAAACGCTGCAATAAACCACCCAAAAGAGGCCGTGGCACTTCCATTCTTCCACATTTTTGACGCTTGATTGGACAAGGCTCTGAGAAATCTGACGAGATTTGGAAATTAGCCCTGCTTTGGGCAGAGGATTGAACTGAGCTCCAGAGGGTTTTTTCCAACCTAAATTATTCTGATATTGTGCTTCTACATGGCTCCAACTCACACCTCGCTTTTTGGAGGTTCAGGGATCTGGGCAGCAGGGAAGGCTTTTGGTGGATGAAGGGAAGCGTGGAGAGAGGAAAGGCTTTTTAGGGGGAAAAAGTCTGAAAACAGCTGATTTCCAATACTTTACATTCACATAAAAAGTACACTTACAGTCAATTCATTTCTTAATTTTTTCAACCAGGAGAGACTTCCTAAGTGCACGCCATCACCAGCTAAACCACAATGTTCCTACACAGACTTACCACGTCTTGTTCCTACCAGGACAGAGTCCAGATCTCCATTTCTGTCTCCCAGAAGCTGCTGGCTCTAGACTTGAGCTTGGGGCTTGTTTTGCTTCACACGATCAAAGCCTAGTTAGACTGATGGCTTGGTATCTCCTATCCCCAAATGGGGCAGGATCCAAGTGATCCACAGCATCGTATCGAGCCCGATGAAATGGGGCGATCTGGGATCAGATGAGCTGTGAAAGGAGCCCAAGGTTTGTTTTTTCAGGCAGCAAATCCAGTTTCTAGCTGAATTGGAAGCCTGAATTTTGGAGTGTGTTAAGGGGCTGGGGTGAGTGTTGAGGGAGAACTACCTGCAGACCAGGTTTCCATCGGAGCCGATGTAAGTTCAGGCTACACCAGTGACTTCTTTATAGTGGATCCTCAACCTTCCCGCTTATCTGGAGGGCAAATTCAGATGGAAATGAAAAGCAAAGCTTCGCAGCCTCCAGTCAATCTGAAGCACGTATCCCCCCTGGCACAGCACAGACCTGCAGTATGTCCCATCCTAGCCAAATGGCGAGGCTGACTGAGTGCTGCTGAAATTAATTAACAAAATTAAATTATCAATATAAATAGTTGATGTGCCGGAATATAGGAAATAATCCTGCATTAGCCTCCAGGGATGAGCTGTCTGGTTAACAGATCTATTTCTAATTTCTAGAGACATTAGTTTCTACTCTTTACTCATCCGGCATGCAGGCTGAATCACTGGGATTATTCACGTGTGTGCGATTGGTGTGGTCAGGTCCTGAGTCAATCCTTGAAGACTTGAGCTTTTGCAATTGCCTTTCAGTTTTATTAGGTACATAAAAGTGCCTTCCAAGAAATCTTCCTCCGTAGCCAGTTGGTGGAATGAATTGTCACGCACGTACTCGAGCAGCGAGCCGACGCCGCGCTGCACCGTGCAAATCAGAAGTGACAAGTGGCTGGCTCCTGCAAGGTGCTGAAGGCTTCCTAGCTTGGATCCCTAACGCCCCGGACCCACGGCCGCAGCGACGTATTTGGCCCAATTTGGGGAAGTGCTAAACCTCTCCACCTGGGGAAAACAAACCAAAAAAAAAGCCGCTTCTGGGCGCGCTGTTAGGTTAAACAAGGGGAATGCTGAATGGCAAATACTTTGTTGTGAAGGTGCATGCTTTCGTAAGCTGCTTTCATCGCCAGCATGCTTGTGGCTCTTCTTATTTGGGACTCTTGCCATGTGTTGCGTGTATGCTTTCTTTTAAGCTCCTTTTCAAGTCCCCTTTCCAGTAAGCCGAGCTGAAGAAGACTTAGCAGCACTCGGACCTGGTTTAGGAGGGGTTCAGGCTAGGGACCAGGCTGGCCCCTATATTGTTGACTCATGCTCATGCCTCCAGCACTGATGGGGAGGATTGCGAGACCTGTGGGCTGAGCACCACGCCGAGCTCTCCTCCTCTTTTCCCCCTCGTTCTGCTCCATTTAACGCACAAGATCCGCAGGAAGGGGGCAATCTCTTGCCATGGCCTTGAGTAGAGACTGGGCCCGTGCAACCTGCATCTGGCTGATGCCTTTCGAGGTAGATTCCCGCAAGGTGTAACGGGGTGGATCTCCCTCCCTCTCTTCTCTTCCTGCAGGTACATCCGCTCGGAGCGCTCCGTCATTCTCATCAACTTCTGCCTCTCCATCATCTCCTCCAACGCCCTCATCCTGATCGGACAGACCCAGACCCGGAACAAGGTAGGAGATACGTTGGTTTGTTGGTTGGCTTGTTCGCTTTTCCCCTGCTTTAGCACGGAAACAATCCATCCAGGCAGCGCTTCCTCTTTTTTCCCCCCGTCTGTTAATTAGCGACGTGTCAAAGACACGACTAAGTGGCAGATTTCAATTTTTTTCTCTCGCTCGCTCTTTGATAATTTGTCAGCATCCTCGGGGCTTTGATTAAAACCAACGTGATATTTTTGAATATCTGCCTAGAGTAGCTGGCACACGGCGCGCTGAAGAAATGTGGCTATTTGCAAGGCTTTCACCGTTTTGTTTTCCAAAAATGACAAAGAAGGACAGATTGAGAGAGGGATAAAAAAAAAAAAAAGCAAAAACACTCAGCATCTCAGCATTACATTTAATTCTCCAGCAATTTTTATGCTTCAAGCTGAAAGCGCTCAGCAGATGTTAAGCAACGCAGCCACAAAGAACACCTTTCTTTAGGGTTGGGAAGTGCCACCAGGTGCCCTACGCACATTTCTGGGACCCTGAGGCCCCGAGGGACTCGCTGCAGGTCTCGGTGCCTCTCCAGCAGGGAAGGGAAGGAGTAGATGTAGTTTTTCAAGCCCTGTACAATGATGGCTGGGTACATGCCTTGCTGCCTCAGAGATCCAGATGGAGAGGTGTTGTGTTGCCTGGATGACTTTTCTCCAGCTAAAGCACTTTCTCTGCTGGCAGCTGGCATACCCAATCTCCGCTCGTCATTAATATTTTCCTGATGTACATCTTCCTCCCTCTCCAAGTGCTCCAACCATCCTGACTTCTCTACGCAGGAAACTGAGGCCAGAAATGTCTTCCAGCTCATCCTGCTGCTGAAATCGCAATCAGAAATCAGAATCGAGTTTTTAATTAACAGCAACCAGTGACCAGCCAGTTTGTTGGGGTTTTTTTTCGAGTCTCTACTTTGACAGCCAGCATGCTGTCACTTTTGGAAGCGTTTCTGCAGAGCAGCCCCAGGCTTTAATGAATCACAAAGCCTCATTGCTATGGAAGGCCCTTGGGGTCAGGGCTGGGTTGTGTTTTAAAGGACGCTTTACAGCTGCTTGAGCCACATGTGGGTAGCAAAGTGTAGGGAGACGCAGCCAGCCAGCCCTGTTGCTATTAAACCCTTCAGAAACTAGCTTTGCAAAGCAGAGCTGCCTTTCCTTGCCACCATGCTTTTCCTGGAGCAAGAGGTGGGGAAAGGATGAGCCCAGTTTTGCATTTGCTTTCCTTGGATGTGTGCTAGGATGTTGCTTGCAACCCCAGGTGTGTGCTAGGGGCAGCTTCTCATAGAAAGGAACACTAAGAGATTCTCAACAAGGCCAGCCATGGCTGGACCTCCTCTTTGCTTCTTCTTTTTCACTCCAGGACTGGAGGTGGATGTCTTCAACCTTCTCCCACCCCGCTCAGAGCACAGCTGGGAGCCCAGGTTGCCCCTCGTGCTTTTTTTCACGTTGCTCTGGATGTTCATCATCAGAGCTGGTAGTGGGGATTCAAAGCTGGTTGCGGTTGCACGAGGCAGCTTAGCTCTTTGCACATCCATATGCATGAAACACCCGAAATAGAAAGGTTATTCTTGGGTTTCCGCTCAGCCATCTAGTAAACAGTCTCTGGCAGGGAACGGGGAAAGAAAACTCCACAGAGAAGAGATGAAGGAGCGTGAATTAGGAACTTATTCCCATTCAGTTATTGATAACGGAGCTTCCTGAAATGTTGGTGATTGATTTCTCATTGTAGTTACTCTGGGAGAGTTTCTGCAGGGCTAGTTATCTGGGAAACGCCAAATTCCCCCATCATTTCCATCCGTGGAACCTCAAAGGCAAGACTCCACGCCTAGATTCGCTAAGCCTTTTGAAGATGAAAGGGAGAAGGCTAAAAAATGACGGTCAGCACTAACATGATACAAAAGAAATGAATGCTTCATGGCCTGACCGTATCTCAAAGGCTGCATGCTGCAAGGAACCTGATTTCTCCTCTTCAAGAAAAACAAGGACTAATGGCCTTGACAGCCACGTCTCCTTTGGGGGACTGGGAAAACAAGAGGGAAGACTCCCTTATCATGCCCAAATCTGGGTAAAATCAGCTCATTGATCTTTTAACGAGGTCCATGCACAATCATTAGCTTAGATGTGCATTTTTTGTTGCGTTCTCCTCCTCTCTTCTCCTCCCCTTTCCCTCAAAATTACCTGTTTGAGGAAAAACCCTTGGAAAATGTATCTCCCAGGTGGAGAATTGGAAGAGAGGGGTCTTTTCTCTCTTCTCCAAACTGCTGGCAAAGAGGGCAGAAAAACATGCTGGTGCAGAGTAAAATCAGCACAATAAAACTGCCAGTGTCGTTTGTGGTATTAGCTTAAAAAAAATGTTCTAAAATAAAAATCTCTTAAAATACACTCCTGAAAGCATCCCCTGTTTTTGTCGCTGTTTTAGGTCGGTCTGTAAGCTGATGAATAGCAGGAACATTTTGAGGATTCTTTTAAAACGTGAAAATTACTTCAAATTATCACATTGAGCTGGGTTATTTGTACAGGGCTGTCATCCAGAATCCGTTGGTAGGCAGAACAGCAAAGGTTTCCGTGTCAAAAGACAAACACGGAACGAGAAGGCAGTCCCTGTCTCCACGAACCCACAGCCTGACTTTTATTCCCAGCCTCTGACAACGCCTGGCTCTGCCAGTGTATGGATCGAGAGCAATACGATAAAGTCATGATAAAAGATGTGCACAAGAGCTCTGTGCTGAAAGATGCTGGTGGATAAAAAAAAAAGAGTTGGGTTCAGTGACCATAAAGCCAAAGTCCATGTTTCCTGATATAACTCAAAGCAGAGAAATTCTTCATTGTAACCCCCCTTCCCCGTCTGCCCTCAGTGCCTTAAGCTACTTTTTTTTTTTTTTTTCCATCCAGAGTCACTTTTATTAAATTCTGTTTGCTCTCCCTTCTCCTTGGGAGTTCATTTCCACCGGTTTCACGTTCATTGATGGGTTCCCATTCTCCGATGGCGAAAACGAAGCACGGCTCCGGCAGAGTTAACGGAGCGGCACCGATTTGTGCTGGCGAACGATTTGGCTTCTCTGCATTAAAAAAACAAAGGCGAGCTTGTCAGCTTTCCAGCCCATCTCCCCGGCACTACAGGGTTGTTCTCCATAATGCATTCGCTGGTGCTTTCCCCGGTTTAATTTTAAATGGCCTGAGCTCCCTGCATCTCCTCTGAGAGATTTCCCTGCTGAGTGGTAGAGCACACGGTTATGAAATTTCTTTTAATGTCATTTCATTGCACTTTTTGTTGTTTTTGTGTTTGTTTGTTTGTTTGTTTTTTCTGCTAGTAGCTACATGCTCCTGGACAGCTCAGCACCTCGCATGCTCGGGGTCCTTCCCAGCTCCTAGCAGCCAGGGTTTCACCCAGCTCAACATTTTTGCTTTGCAAAGAGCTGTCCTTCCTGGCAGGGACCCCTCGGATTTGCCTTCCTCTGAGTTTGTTACTGCCAAGCATCGATGACACGGTGCTGTGCAAACCTTAATAACTGCTCCGTCCTCTCTGAAAGCATTGGGGGTTTGCTCACTGGAAAATGACTGTGTCTTGCTGAAGGCAAACAGCACCACTATGGGCTGAGACATCAGTAAAACAGGGCACGGAGCTGGGACAGGGGAGGGTCAGGCTGGGTGTTAGGGAAAGGTTCTGCACCCAGAGGTGGTTGGGCACTGGGACAGGCTCCCCGGGGATGTGGGCACAGCACCGAGGCTGCTGGAGTTCAAGAAGTGTTTGGACAATGCTCTCGGACACATGGTGTGATATTTGGGTGGTCCTGTGTGGAGCCAGGGGTTGGACTCCATGGTCCTCGTGGGTCCCTTCCAACTTGGGATATTCTGTGATCCTATAAAATAGTTAACCACGGGCTTGGAGCTCGTGCTTTAAGGGCAACCAGTTTCTGAGCAGTGCTTCAATTTGAGGCAAATGCTTCAGCCCCGAGCTAGGTCAAAGCTTGATGTGGAGGCTCCCTCCTCCCAAAATGTCCTTTCCTTTGCTGATCCCTGTGACCTTTCCTTCCAGATCCTGGTTCGGAAGCAGCTCCCCCCTCTGCCTGCCGCTCTCCTCTCTCCTCTCACGTGTCCTCCTTTCCTCCTCTCTCCAGGTGATATGCACGCTGGTGGCGGCTTTCTTGCACTTCTTCTTCCTCTCCTCTTTCTGCTGGGTGCTGACCGAGGCCTGGCAGTCCTACATGGCCGTGACGGGCCGGTTACGGAACCGCATCATCCGCAAGCGCTTCTTGTGCCTCGGATGGGGTGAGGATCGTGGGTCTCACAGGGGAGAGAAAAAAAAAGAAAAGAAAAGAAAAGAAAAAAAAAAGCATTTTCCCATCCTGGGATGCAAAGCAGAGAGGGTCCAGGCCAGAAGAAGGACCGATGCTCTGCAGAAGGCTTGACAAGCCTTGACACCTCTGGGGGTGTCCAGAAGGGCTGGGATGGTTAAAAATGGGCAAAGCTGAGATGGTAAAAAATGAGTCCAACCTGCTGCCCCATCCGGCCCGGGGTGATACAAGAGAGATGAGCTGGGAGGGGGCTGTGTGTTCAAAGGGCATACAGGGGATTTTCTCCTGCCTTTGGGTCTCTTTTGCTTCCTCTCTCTTATTTCTCTCTCTCTGCCTCCTTCCGTGTGCAACCCGGGGAGAAGCGAGCTCTGAAATCCCGTCTCCATGGCAGCGGGGCCTTGCATAGACAAATAAACTCTGAGACCGGTGCAGATTCTTGTAACTAATTTTCCTCCCTCTGCCTCTTCCGTATGTTTAATTTATTAGCCTTAAATGATGCATTCTGTAGGAGAAAACATACGCAAGCCCGTAACCTGGGCTTTCAAAGCGACGACAAGCTTGTGTTGGAAAGCAATGACTGAACAAAAAGTTGCTCAAAAGCAAGCAGGGGGGGGAAAAAAAAGAGAAAGAGAGAGAGAGAAAGCACTGAGCTGCTGTATTAGGGGCTTGTTTGACTGCTGGAGGCGAGCATTTCACCCCAGGCAAGATATTAGCGATGCTCACCAAGGGCCCTGATGTGATTTATGCTGGCACATCAGGAGCAGCACCTGCATCCCTTGAAGTTTTCACCCCTGGCTTTTGCTTAGGAGACAAAATAAGCTGTGGGACTGAAAGAGGGGACACAAGCACAGGTGAAAATCACGGGCTGCGTGTGCTTTTGGGGTTGGTGCACGCGTTCAAGCACAAACGGTGTGACTCGAGGAGCATCAGGCACGTCAGATGCTTTTTTTTTTGGTAATAAAAGGGATTTTTTTTCATTCTGATTTATATACGCTGGGACAGATGGGAGTGTTAGTCAAGGGAATTTTGGATGAGCGACATCCACAATTGTAATCTGTACAGATTTTTTTTAAAAATAGCCTACATGTGTAGAAGCATAATTTTCAGTGTTAGTGAAATGCAGTTATTCCTGGGCTAGGTTGATAAATGATGCATAATAACATTTGGAATAGGTTAGGACACGAAGGGAAGAACACTCTCGCCTGTTAAGGCAGCAAGGGAATTCCAGATATTTAGCATCCTGCTCAGCTTCAGCTGGGATTAATGGCGCCTCTAAGAGGGAAGAGGCCGAAAATATGTTTTAAAGAGCATAACCTGAAATAATTACCACAATTCATGAGCTGATTCTCCCCCTTTTCCCCTTTGCTTATTAACATTTTTCTAAGCCCTCGTTCTAGATCTCTGCCAAGTTCTCAGCTGCTGGCAGCTGTAGCTCATTGAAGCCGCCGTGGTTTTCATCAGCACTGAGATTTATTCCCAGTTTTTCTCTTCTCCTCTCGGGGATGCAACTTCGCCTTTCCAGCAAAGAGTTTTTAGCAATTAGAACAATTTTAAGTTATTTAGACGGGCAAATTGTTCCCTAGAAACAATCCCATCAGAACATCTAGTCCCGGTAAAGAAGGAATAATTTGGTTAGTCCTCTCAGGATCATGTCGGGGCTTCAAATGGGTTTTTAATGCCACCCTGGCTGAGGCTCCGAGTGGGTCTGCGGTTGTTCATAACAGTCGTGGCTCTTGGTAGTCATTGTTATCAAATGACCTTTTTTTAATGGGACGTGGTGATCTCATGGCACAGTTCTCCTGCTGGCCTGGCAGAACAAAACTCTTCAAATCAGGTTTCTC
>CM021732.1:156827240-156945637 GCA_011075105.1 Heteronetta atricapilla
TTCTCCTGCTGGCCTGGCAGAACAAAACTCTTCAAATCAGGTTTCTCATGGAGTTAGGACAGTAACAGTCATTTTTTGACTGTGTAGCACGAGTGGCTGCCTACAGGGACAGACCAGCTAGAAGCAGATTTCTTTCAGATAGCCAAGAATCGATTAGAAGATGTTTGGATTATGTTTGGATTTATTTCTTTTTAATCTAATCCCATGCTACTGTGGTTAGACATTCACTTTACCTCTCTCCCGAGGCAGAGGAGTTCAGCAGCCCTCATTGCTATGCTCGTTGGCTCGGCTGCCTTGCTGTGGCTACCTCCTCCAGCAAACACAGCTTGCACAGCTCCGTTTTCAGCACAAGCTGGGGCTCCTTCCTACCCAGTTCCTGAAAGCTGATGAGTTCACAGCCCAAATGTGCATTTCTGCATAATTGTCACATCCATGAGAAGCACTTTGCGAAGAACATGCTGCTATTTTTGGCAGAGTCTCGGCCAGTTTTCCTCTTTCCAACGGGGCCTCTCGCATCGTGCTTGACTCCCCCAAAAAACCCTTTCCCTGATGCCTTCGTGGGGTGCTTTCCATGGGGTGACACGCCGATGGCGTTGTACCAAACACCGTGCAGCTGATACGGCTGGGATGCCCGGTCTGTAGGTGTGAAGGAAGCTCAACAAGAGGGGCAAGAGTTGATTAGGAGGAAAAAACAACAAAAAAAGAGACATCCCTTAACCCGCTGAACATCCCTCAACCCCTACCCATCGGTTCAGGCTGCTCAAACATGAGCAGTGCTTGGGAATTTTGTATGGGAAGAGACACACTTCTCTTTCCAATGACTCTCAAATGCTTCATGTTCCAGCCAGCTTGGCCCTACACCACCCAGCTGGCAGCTGACCCTCTCGGTTAATCATCCGTGCGATGGTTTTGCTGCCGAGTGAGCACCCTGCCAGCAGGGTTAGTGTTTGGGTGCTGTGTCTGGACAGCCCTCCCAGACCGCAGCTGCCTGCTGTGACCTCTACGGCGCAGGAATTAGGGTCTCGTCAAGAAGCACTAATCCCAGCTGGCTACTGATCCTGCTAATTCCTAATGGGATTTGCCCATCTTTAGCATTGAGGCAGCTTAATGTGGCGTGGTGTGAGGAGGAGGGCTATAAAAAGCCCCACAGAGCCCTCTGTGGCTGAGGAACCAGATGTTACCAGCCGATATCCAGGGATTTTGATAGGGAAAGGGAAGAGTTGGGCTGGGGATAGTGAACCAGAAAAGTACCCAATCTCCTCTGTAGATTCTTGAGCAGTTTATCAAGCAGGAATAGGAAGGATCAGAAGGCTATTAGCAGGATATAGCATCTTTTGCTAGCTCAGAAGTTCCTGGGCATTCAAACACCCAACCATGTCAGAGCTTTTAATGATATTTCTTGGAGTTTCAGGCCAGCATTTCCCAATAACCTGCTCTGTCTCATTTGGGGTGAGATTTGAACCTAGGCTGTTCATGTATTAAGAGCAAACATAGGTCTTAATCTCTGCCTTGCCAGCATTTTTGGGTTGGGTGGTGCCTGGATATCCCACCCGCAGGAAACAACGTGGCATATCCTTGGCCAGCTATTCCCTGTCCCTAAAAATAAAAGGAATTGATGACATGCATCTGAAAGTGCTATCATTTCCCACACAACTGCTGAGACCACAGCGGGACGCGAGCTGATTACAGCTGATGGCACTCACTTCATTAGCAGAGGTAACAAGGGTGCGTGCTTTTGGCTCTGAAGGTCCTGAATTCAGCCTCTGCCAAGGGGCCAGACTGGGACAGATGGTGCTAGAATAACACCGGGAGGAACGGGGTATATGATATGCCTGAGCTGGTGCAGACCTGCACATGTGCTGCAATGACCAATTTTCTCGTGTTTTCTTTTCCTTAGGGCTCCCCGCCTTGGTGGTTGCCATTTCCGTGGGGTTTACGAAAGCCAAGGGGTACGGCACCGCAAACTAGTGAGTACCTGGGCTTTTCTTTCTTTTCCTTCCCGTCTAACCCTCTGTCCTTGTCAAAATGCAGTCAGTGACCTGCAGGAGCAAAGGTAGGAGCTAAATTAGTGTGTGCTGCCTGTGGCAGAGGGAAACAGGAGTGATGGGAGTGGAAGGAGCATCCTCAAGCCCTCGGCTCATCGGGATGCTGCACACTTCCCTCGTCCCCATCTAGATGCCCAGGGGAAACCTTAGGAGAGCCAAGTCCTCAGAGAGAGGACTTGTTTTGTGAACAGGAGCAGCCCTCTTAGTTCAGTTTGTCTGAACGAGAGGGACGTGTCACCAGGGGGATAAGAGTGCCACGGTCAGTAACGTGGATTTTGTCTGCATTTGCTTCTGAAGCATCCCTGTAGGAATGCCACCAGGGCTAGGTACTGAGCGAGGATTGTGTGCTCCTTTAAAAACAGCTTCAGAGGGACCGGGGAGATTAATTCTTCCATATATTACATCACTTCTATCTTAGTACCTTTAGGTAAACACAGTACTTTTTTTTTTTTTAGAGTAAAATGTGGAATATTTGAATTTATGGATGTCTAAAAACGAAATAACAGCTTTTGTGTTTATGTACGTAATGGACTGCTTGATTGGACTCAGGTTTTCCAAGTAGCTCAGCTTAGTTTTAGGCATCAAAATGTGGGTAAGTTTTTCCAACCAAGTTTTTGAAAGCAATCTGAATTTGTTTGCTGAATCCCACACTAGGAGCAGCTCGATATCTACCTTTATGAAAATCAAGTTTGTTTGTTTACCTTTTTTATTTACCTTTATGAAACTTCTTTTTATTGTAATAGGGGAAGGAAGTCAGGGTAGAAATTACAGAATAGAGCGATGGAGAGGGAAAAACAAACAAACAAAGGAAAAACATTAAGGCAAGGCTGGAATCACTCAGCTGAATATTAGTGCAACCTTTAAAAAAGTAGTATTTTTTCACTGTGTTGTGAAAAAAATAGCTTAGAAATTTTATGCAAAGTGGTAGTCAAAAGATATTTTACCTAGCAGTAGACCAGGGCATTCCCTATCCCATCCCATCATTGTCCAGAGCCTCGCTGGCCAGTTCTTGGCGTTTTGGGTGCCCGCAAATCCAGGCTGTACCTGTCGATACTGCCCTGCCCCAGCCAGCCCTCGGGAGATTTAGGGTCAGATTGTCCTGTTATATTGAGGGCTCAGTGCTCGTCGAGTGACTCAGAAGAGGAGCCTGGTTTTCAGAGGTGTCACAGGTCCCAAATGCCCTTTAGCTTTTCTGTGAATCCAAATTCTGCTTCTGGGACATTGCTCCATCCAAGACCATGAGACCAACTCATCATCAGGAGCCAGCGAGGCAATGGGTGGAAGCTCTAAATATTTCTGTTTCCCCCCCTTTATGGACTGCTGTGAATTGGTGCAAAAAGCTTTGTGGATCCTTCCCTGTGAATGCTTACGGGCCACCACAGAATTCTGTAGTCAACACTGACCTCACAAAACAGCCTTGGGAGGAAGGAGGGAATGTGCAGATGAGCTTTCCCTAGCTCCCTGCCCTGGACCGTGCATGCCAGCATCTCCCTGCCCTGGAGCAAAGCCCTCCCAGCTTCCAGCACAAGGCATCAAGGCACAACAAAGCTTGCTGGACACCCCCCTTTGCTCTCAGATTGTCACACCAGCGAGGCAGCACGTTGACTTTCCATCATTCCCAGGGTGTCCTTAACCGGAGCAGCTCTCCTCCTCTTTCTGCTAATCCCCAGGCTCCTTCCAGCCCTTAAATTTCCATCGCTCCTCGCATGCAGGGGCTGGAGGCTGCCTGCCTGGCAGGTCGTCTGGCTGCCCATGACACCATTTCTTAGCTCGGCTGTCAGGGTGCTTGTCACCGAAATAGCAGGGTTTTTTTGCACCCTGGCAGGTCCAATCCGGTCCTTTTATTCCCTTCCACACTGGAGCCCAGTGGGTGGTAAAGCCGGTGAGTCCCAGCAAAGTCATCGGGGCAAAAGTTCATGGAGAGCACATCTTGGTTCTGGTGCTCTAAATTAGGTTGTGCTGATTGTGGGTTTTTTTGTTGTGGTTTATGGTAGAGTTTTTTGTTGTTGTTGGGTTTTGTTCTTTTCTGGCTTGGAAGGATCATGCTCAGACTCAAAAGCATCAAAGAACTGAAAGCTGAGCTCTCCCGCTGCCCAATATCGGTGGTGCACATGCAGTCACACCTTTTTTTTTGCCCTGCAGGCACTTGCTCATCAAACGCAAACCTCCTTCCAGCCCACACTCAGACTAATCTAGGGAGGCTCTTTCCGTGCACACACAAGTGCTCAGGCTCCCCCGTTGCCTGTCCCCAGCCAGGTTGTCCATCCCTTTCCTCTGCAAACTCCTGTGATACATCGGACGTGTCTGCAGCAGGGTGTAGTTGGCTTCACGAGGTGCTTAGTGAATTCAGAAACGTGCTCCCAGCCCTAATCCACTGGGAAAATCTTCCTGGGACACACTGTTTGCAGAGCATGAGCACGGGAAATAGCCTCTGCTCAGACATTGGTAGTGTTACCACCTTCTTGTGAATCCTGCCGTTGGCTTTATCAAGAGCCAAAGGTAAATCGAGCAAACTTAGGTGTGCACTCGAGCCCAGCACTGCCCCAAGCAGCGTGCATGACCCTGCAGGCGCTGGTTGAGCAGTCCCTGTTCAACTCAATCAGTGCATTTTTAGATCATGAAGCAAAAATCAGTGTGGACCAAGATAGACAGAGTGCCCCTACACCACAGCGCAATCACACTTGTCCCTGTTTTCCTGTTCAAGGAGCATAAAAGCTCTCTTATACTCATGTGCCCTTGATTTTACAGTTTCTCTAGAACAAAGTCAATATTACATACCAGGAATTTCAGAGCTAACCTCCAAATCTTGAGGCTGTTCAGACAGGAACTAGATATAACTCTGTTTAATGCTGAAGGTATATAAACAGAATATAGACCTGGATCTCAGCTTGTCTCTGGGATATTCTGGTTTGTGACCACGGCAGAAGTATGTGTGGTGGTTGCAAAACTTGGAGCTGGAGCTAAGAGGCACTTATAGCTTTGTCTCAGACTGGAATATGGCACGCGCAGGGTGTTTCAGATGGGATGGGAGGCTTTCAAGGCATGAAGTCTCCACCTTGCAGAAGGAAACACAAGGTGTTAACCACAACGTGTCCCTCCCTGTGATGCAGGGGATGAGAGCTGACATGACAGAACACAAGGGACTTCACCGTGTCCTTCAAAACTTCTTCCAACCCTGCAGTTTCTGGATCCTAACAGCAGTAGCAGTGCGATGACACAGAGCTGCAGAAGTCTGGAGGTCTGTCCCATGGAGATTTGGTGGTGGTCAGAGGCTTGGCCATGTCTCCAAGTTATAAATCAGGGAGCTCAGAGCTTTGAGAATGGGAAGGTTGGAGGTACAAGGTTTACCCTTTAGGTGACTGGACTGGGACACCAAGTTGGAAGAAGAGAAGGGAGATAGAGTTTCAAATCAAAAATCCAAAATAAGTACTGTAAAATCCAAAAATCCAATGGGTACTGCAGGGTTTTGGCTGTGTCCCTCATGTTTTCGGAGCAGCAGTTCTCCAGCGGGCATTCAGCCAGAAGCCTTGATTGCCCAGGACACTTCTGGAGTGCTTTGAACCCTGTATCTACAGTGAGGGCAGGAAGACTGCCTCTGGACCTCTAAAGCTCAACAAACTGCCTCCTGATTTCCAGGATTCTTTATGTGTCATTGCATCAGGGCTTCAGTCACCCCCAGGTTTCTGTACAGATCGCTACATGCTGGTGGGACAGCGCTGAACCCCAGCTGTAGGCTGAAGTTATAAACCTGTGGTGGCTGCTGCACCACGGGTCTTTAATTTTGTGCATGACCACGGTGAGACCTGTCACCAGCAGAGCTGTAGGGGGTAGTCCAGAAGGTCCTGCTGGAAGTCAGCTCTTTGCAGGACCAAGACAAAAGCCCTCCAACCTCACAGCTTTGCCACAGAAGCATCTCAGCTGGACCAGATGTAGTGTGAAGAGGTCTCATATGCAAGAGCTGCCGACAGTTTGTGAAGCCCTGCTTGGAAATGGTGGCTGAGCATTGCTAAACCTCTCCTTCCCTCTCTTCCAGTGGTGATGTTATTTAAAAGATCTCTGGAGAGATCCCTTGGCAAATTCTGGGAAGCCTCGTAACACCATACAAACATTTATATGCCTTGCAGGGACTAAACTAAAAGTGTCTCCCCGGGACTCAGGTGTTGCTGGAGTTTGCTGTCGGTTCTCCTTCTCCAGAACCGCTTCTCCCTCTCCTGCTGTCAGCCACCACCTCTGACGGCTTTGGAAGGAAACATTGGGGTTACAAGCTGTGACAGGGAGGCCAGGCAGTCAGAAAGGATGAGGTCAGTGCTCGGTGATGTGTGAACTTGTCTTCAGAAAGCCCACGGAGAGCCCTCCCTGCACCGTGTCCTCATCGCTAAATGGAGTATAGGGCTGCCAGCTCCCTTCTTCTTGGGTTGAGCTGCATCTTCCCTTTGTGGCTAGAAGAGACCCAAGGGAAAAAAAAAAAGTCTTCAAGACTTTTGAGTATCAGAGCAGAAGGGCTGGGCAAGGGCAGGGGTTTGGGAGCCCCCTCGATTCTCCCCCTTGCATTCATGAAGACTTGTTCCAGCTCTTGCAGCGCTCCAAAGCTTTGCTCCTATTACCTCCCTCTCCGCCTGGTTATTTGTTTTATTATCCTGGGTATTTGCTTTATTATCACAGCTGCTCAGACAGTTTCTGAAGGAGCAACTGGCTATCAGGAAGAAATCAGAATTGATTAAATTACCACGTTATGGCTTTAATTTAGAAACAAACAAGATTCAGGCCTTGGAGAAAACCAGAATGTCCTGCTTCCAATTTTCAGTTTGAATTATTTTTTTTTCCCAAATGTTCTGTGTTTTAAGGTGAAAAATAATGTTTTTTGCAAGTCAGAGTTGATACAAAAACATCGGAGGTCGATCACCAGAACTGAAATGTCTCCAGGAAGGCTTTGTTTCCTGGGAGGGTCTGAAAAGCATCGCTTCTTCTGATGCAGAATGAAGTGAGATGGCTGGGAGTGCCGGCACGTATGTGAATTACTGCAGGGCTAGCTGGGTTAAGAGCTTGGAGAAAGTCCTTGCTCAGTTGTGGTTGCCTGCTCTTACCCGTCAGTAAATGCACGGTAGTTTTGTTGTTGAAACAGGATTACTTCACTACATGTTTTCTCCAGGGCCCAGCGATGTCAGGGCATGGGGCTGCTGCTGGAGTGTAAATTCATGTCTTTTCTTGCCCCAAAGTGCCTGCCTTGTGTGTCCATGCTCGGAAATTGCCGTATTCCCCATGAAATGGGGATTTCGGCTCCAGTACTTATGTAACTGTCAGAGTTACAGAGGTCAGAAGGGACCTCTGGGTCCCACAGGGCCACCTCCAGCAGGGTGCCCAGGCCCATGGCTTTTGAAGGAGGAGACCCCACAACCCCACTGGGCAGCCTGCGTGGCCACCCCCACACAGAAAATGTGTTTCCTTAAAAAAGAAGAAGAAAAAAAAAAGCTTTTATTTTTCCTTCCTGTCTTTATGTTCAAACCTGAGAGTCTGGATGTGGATATTGGGGGCAGGAGGAGCCCCGTGGGGACACCTGGGGCCTATTGCTGCCTGCCTGGGCTTTGGGATTCATCTCCCCCTTGAGGCCTCCATCCAGGCTGGGTGCCCTCATTGCTGGGGTGGGGAAGATGTGATGAAGGCAGTCAGTGGAGTTCAGGCTGTGATTTGACTGAATGTAACTGTAAAATGTAAAAAAAAAAAAAAAAAAAAAAAAAAAGCATGTAAAACATCTTAGACTCTGTAGATTGAATCTCCAGTGACTAAAAATGTTGTCGAGGCCTACTGGCACCATGACAGGCACAGACATGGTACACACCAAGACTTAGTCAGAAGATTCACTTCGGGTTGTTGAGGCACCAGCCCTTTAATTTAGGAGCCTAAATCCTACACAAAGACACCAGAGAGAGGAAAAATTCTTCTTGGGTGAGGGAGAAGTAACCAGCTGATTTCCAGGGGGGGCACCACAATGCCTCATGCCCAGCTTATTCCTCAGGAGCATCCACATCCATCCCACTTTCCTCCTGCATCGCAAATTTTCCCCATGGCAGCGAGCCCAAAAGGAGGATCCAGGAGCAGAAACGTGCTGCTCTCCTGGACCTAGGACCAGAGGGGCATACTGGTTAGCAAATAATGAGGGACAATTTCCACAGTTTCTACTCTTTTTGTCTAAGCGAGCATGACAAGAGCATCATCTTGCTCACAAACCAATGCAGCTGCTTCCAGCAGGGCCTGGTCTGAAGCAGAGTGTGGCAGGCATTTTACATGCACTCCTCTGTCAGCAATCAAACCTGGCTCTGCAGGCAGACCCCCAGGCAGCTGGGCTTTTGGGCATGTTCAGGAGGAAAGGAAAGCCCAACTTGCTTGCTTGTAAAGTCTGAGACTTTTTTTTTTTTTTTTTTTTTTTACCATGGATTATCAACTCCACAGGCAGAGAGAAGCAGCAAAACATGTGCCTCTTTGTTGGTTATGCTGGCCACTGGGTAACTTTCTTTTCCTTCTTCCTTTTCCAGCTGCTGGCTGTCATTAGAGGGAGGTCTTCTCTACGCCTTCGTGGGACCAGCAGCCGCTGTCGTTTTGGTATTTGAGCTTGGCTGAAAGCATTTTTCTTCCTTTTTTTTTTTTTTATCTTACAGGGCTTCCCTCATTCTTCCAACCCAAGACACCCTCTTTACTTCCACCCATGTTTTAAATAGCTTTCCCCTTCAGGAGGAAAGCACGAAGTGTTAGAAGCCAGCAATTTGCAATGGGGTTAAGCCTGAAATTTCATGTGCCTCAGCTATGAGCCCTCTGCCTCTGGCCTCTCTGGAGTCCCCTAGGCATCTGGTTAATGCTTTGCTGTTTTATTGCCCTATCTGGATGGAAATGCAGCCTGGTGGTGGAAAACTGTGACATTACCTCCTTCCAAAACTGCTGTTACGGGTTGTTCTGAGAGCAAGCTGGGCCTCCACAGCCAGCATTTATTCTTCATTTGACCTCGATGATCAGTGCACGTGAACAGCTTTCCTGTTCGCAGGTGAAATTGAGGTCTTCAAAACAATGCTGAGGGTGTCAAACACCATGTTTGCCTCTTGTTCAAAGAGATGGTGTGGGTAAACTGGACGTTCCCAAACTCTGTCCCACCTCCTTCTGCCATGTGGAGTCTGTTCTTCTGTCCCCAAAAGCTTGTCTTGGACAGTTGTTACCCAATTTGAAGGTGTCACTCCAGATGACATGCTTTTCATCAAGCTCCCCTTGCTGCTGAAGCCTCACTGCTCATGAGAAATCTTGATGTCAGGGTTCAAAGGCTTTGAGAACTGCTGGTCCTCTAAAAAAATCCCTCCTGCAGCAATCGCAGACACTTTGAGCCCCATCTAAGTGGAAGTCTGCATTTTCAGAGCTGTATGTCCTCTGAAGTTCAAGTGTCCCAGAGAGTCCCCTAGGAATGGGACTTTTCCTTTCAGCTCAGGCTTTTGTTTCATGCAGTGCCAGGGGGGATAGCTGCCCTGCAGCAGCAGCAGGCTTACGGGAGAGTAACTACACAAAAGTTCTTGCTGCCTCTATTCTCACTGCTGTCGCTGCATGTCAGGTCATGTTGGTGCTGTTGTTTCATCACCATGTGAAAGAAACAAGCCATCCATTGCCCCTCCTCTATAATAAAGCATAGCACATATCAGTTAGGGTCTTTCTTTAGCATGGGGCTACCACACGTGTTTGAGCCTTTGGACAGCATCAGCAAAATGTGGGGATAAGCAGACGTTGAGGCCAGGCAGTCCTTAGATCTCTGTAGGCATGCGATGGCTGGATTTCTCTCCCTGATGTTGCAGATGGGGTCAGAGTCCTTATAGCTGGAATAATTGACAGCAGCATTAAGTGGCTGAGTGTTTCCTTTCAGACGAACTAGCTCGCTGCCCCACGACATAATAGCAGATAGCTCTGCCTCGGTAGCTTGAATGCTCAACAGACAGCGGTGATTAGGAGGGAGTGAAGTGTTGTAGTGCCCCGAGAAAAGGGAGTCAGCCTCCTGCCTGTTTTGCTTTTGTTGTGCCAACAACAAGGGAAGTAATCCTTCAGCTTTCCGCAGCCTGTTTCCATTCAGCAGCTCTGTTTTCACTCAAAGAAGGAAATGGAGATAACCTTGCAGGGAGGTCAGCACCTGTAAAATGGTGCTTGGTACAGAAGGCTTTAGGAGGTGGGGAGTCATCTCTGGAGATGGCTGTCTTGAGTGTCCAGAGAGGGAGCCTCTACACCTCGTTTAGACGGCCTGATTCATTGGTAAATGAGAAGGAAATAATGCCCAAGAGAGTTGGGAAGGAGAGGAAGGATAAGCACTGAACACCTTTTTATGAATGGGAACCTGGGAGAAGCACGTTAAGTTGCCCAAATCCACATTGTGACTTTGCAGCAGAGCACAAGGTTAAATATAAAATTCTCAGGTATGCACTGTTCTCAAGACCTCAGGTTTTCTCCAGTTGCCTCCTGTGCAGGCTTTGTCCTGATTTCGGGTTGACCGTGCCAGTGATGGAGGGGCAGTGCACCTGGCTTAGCACGAGGACAGAGAGGCTGTTGTAGGGCTGTGTCAGGGCTATTCAGCTGTGCTGTTCTCAGGGGAGGTTTGCTTCAGAGATAATACAGCTGCTGCTGGGCAGGGATGTACAGAACAAGGTGAGACTTGGCTCTGACTGAGCCAAGAAGCTCCTTCTCACCTGAAACTGAAGAATTTGATGTATGGACACCCAAGTGACTTTGCACACAGCTGACTTAGCTCCAGCTGCATTTATGCTCTCTGCCACATCCCAGACATTAACCTTGAGCCTTAAAAACCCCAGCAAGCTTAAACGCAGAGCTCTTGCATGCAGCTGTACACCCCTAATTCAGGTGAAGCACCCTGGTGATTCTTCATCACACACAGGATGAAATCAGCAGGTGTCTGCAGGAAGAAGAGGCTCACAGTGAAGCCAGGCCAGGGAGACATCATTCATCAGGCACTGATATCTCAGGGGATGAATTTCAGCTTTGTGCCTTTGCTTCTGGATGGCATTCTCGAGATCAGGAAATGAAGTTACGCTGCATGTTATCGGAAGTGGCAGTATTTAGAGGCATGGCCATGCTAGTTCCCTGTCTTTGAAAAGAAGCAGAGCCAGGATCAAAGTGGGATATTGATCACGATGATTGGTGCATTGGATAAATTATTATCTTTTATTAGAGCAGTTGCATAGTTGCAATTGCAGAGCTGCACTTCATCATCTCCCCTGCAGTAAATGAATGAGGATACAGCCTCAAGTGTTTCAAGCCCTAACAATGATCCAGCCTGCAAAACCATAACCTCATCTTCTCTACTGCTTTCCCGCACCTTAAAGAAGGGAACTTCATGCACTCAGGAGCCTCCAGCATGGTGAAGAAATATCACTGACTTCCAAGAGTGCTGTCTGTTCAAGCACGTAACCAGAGGTTGTTTTCCTGCTGATCCTTGGCTGAGTTGCTGTGTCTGACTCCCCAGCCTTGTTTCCTTAAAACAATACCGTGGCGAGCTCTAGAAATGGACACACAGCTGCGGGAAGTAGTCCACTCACCCAGCAGCTGATACAAAGGGAAATAATTGCTATGTGGGAGCTCTTCCTTTCACTCCCAGCTGTGGACTCCCCATCAGAAAGCTGGGTCATGCTCGGCTGAGACCAGCTCAGAAAGATTGCTCAGACCTGAGGATGATTTTGGCAATTAGATGGAGGCTTAGCAGCCGTCTCCCTTCCCTTGGGCTGTGTTTTCTGTGAGTTGTCCCTGAGGGCTACCTCCCAGGGGTCTGTTACGCCCCCCCCAAGGCTCTCAGCCAACATGTGATGCTAGAAATGTCTCTAAATTTGTCCTAAAACCTTTTATTGCAAGCACCCCACGCAGAAGAGCACCAGTACTTCGTCCTGCCAACACCCCGCGGCTCCTTGTCAACAAAACCAGAAGAGTGTCACTTTTTTTCCACCATCAGTGCCATGCCCCCAAGACCAAAGGGTCACGAACGGGTCATGCTCAGGGGCTGCTGAGGTTTGGTTGGGGGCTGTAAAACAGATGCAGCTGGCAACAGGGAGTGCAATCAGAACGGAGCGCTGTGGAGTTTAACGCCGCTTTGCAAGGCGTCAGCTCTGCACAGCTATTTCCCTGTGAGTATTTACACCTGCTTGATGCAGACATCCGAGCTCTCACCCTAACGAAGCAGGAGGAAGGGCTCCCTGAAGTCGCCCACTAACTTCTGGGAATCGGCTGGGTGGTTAATCCACGAGCTGTGTCAAGCAGCTGATGTTTCTGCTTGCTCCAGCACCCCTCCACCTGAGAGCAGCAGTGGTGGTTCACTGAGCAGAAACCACATCACCTTATTATTATTATTCCAGTTGCAGTTTTGGGAGCACAGACTCCAAAAAACACTTGAAACTAGGCTGTGTCACCCCACTGCTTTCCCCTGCATTGGACGTTTTCTATTTGTACCACCCTGAAGAATTCTTTTTGTGCCTTGGCTTTGCCTGTCTACATCTCGAGTTGGCATTGGGCTTCAAGCAGCCCTGCAATGATCTGAGCATTTTACAGCCTTGTTCTGGTCCATGAAGACCTCTCCGATCTGCTGCCAGCTGCATTCTGGTTTTCTGAGCTCAGACACGTAGGAGGGGAGGTGGGATGGGGTGGGGAAGGGGCAGAGGTGCAACCGTGCCACCCAGCTTTGGGAAAAACTAAAGGGCTCGGCTTACCCTATAGATGCCTTCTGTACTACTGCGCTTGACCTGACCCGCTTGAGAACAAATCTGTGTGTTGTTTTTCTTTCAACAGGTGAACATGGTTATTGGCATTCTGGTTTTTAACAAACTTGTATCCAAAGATGGAATAACAGATAAGAAACTGAAGGAACGGGCAGGGTATGCCTTATCAATACATCTAAGTAAAGAATGAAAAGCAAAACAACAACAACAAAAAAGAAAACAACCGAGGTTGTGATCAATAACCAGGTCAGGAATGCAAAGAGTGGAGGTGCAGACAGCAAGCAAAAGCAGATTTAAACAAAACGAAAGAAACAAACAAAGAAATCCTTGGTTTAATCTCTCTGCCTTGCCATTCAGCATGGGGCCAAAAGACCCAAGAAGCAGCACTGTGACGAGGGTTAGAAGTTCAGCTCTTTGTTAAAAAGGCTTCAGCCCAAGCTGGTGTAGACCCCAAAGATCAGGGAAAGCAAATGGCTTTTCTCTCCAGTTCCTAGAGACAGCAGCTGGGGCAAGGAGGTATCACTGCTTAGGATGTCATGTCCCATGGGGTCACACCCAACGCCTGGCAGGTGGCCGAGGGATGGCAAAGGGACACAGTGCTTTGAAGGAAAGAGTGTTTGGGGCTGCGCAGGTGAAGAAATTAGTGGATGGATGGATGTGTAAAGAGGAGGACTGGTAGATAATGCAAGAAAAAAAGTCTGATACAACCTGAGGTTCTGTATCTTCTCCACAGCCACCACCCCAGCCTCCATCCTCAAGCTCAGGACTTGTGGCAGCTGGATTTTGTCTTAGTATAAAACGAAAAGTTGCTTCCACAGCTCATGGGAGCAGCGAGGATGGCAGGTACCATGCAGGGCCCTCCCCTGGCTTTACCTCCAGCCCCTTTTGCCAATGGCTGCTGTGTCACTGGCTCTAGGAGCGTGAGAGCCCCCTTCTCCTATGTTCCTATTTGGGTCTGCAGCCTGCTCAGACTTTATCCCTGGGTTATGCCATGCTGTAAGCAAAAGACAAGTGGCATGCTGATACCCTGAGTCAAATCAAATGCACAGGTCAGCCTGTAGCACCCGAGGGCTTCAGAAACAATAAGCTGCAGCATCCACTGTGGTGCTTCAACACCCACGGGCCCCCAATTGCATCTGGGAGGCAGAAAGCATGGATTCAGTATTCCTGGGGTTGTGCTATGGAGCGGGCAGTTCTTCTGGAATTCATGTTCAGTTGATGATGGCATCAAACAGAGGGCAGAAGCAAGCTCTTATCCAAGCCAGAGGAGGAGGAGAGGAATGAGGGAAGGCTCACGTTTTGGGGGCAAGTGTTGGCGTGCCCAAGTGGTGCAGTGAAGAGGGGAAATTGGTGCCTTAGTAGGGTTATAACAAGGGGAGACCTGAGCCCATTTGGATGAGCAGAGGTGTCTGATGCTGCTGGGCTGGAGACGTATGCGATTAAGCGACCTTGGTGCTTTGCTTACAGGAACCACCACCAAGGAAGTGCTTTTTTCTGCACGATGCCTCTTTGACAAAGAGAGAACTCAAGAAAATGCCCTAACTGCAGGCAGAGTCCACAGAAAGATAATTAGGCTGCAAAGCCAACGCTGAAATAAGCGCTTTATTGGATTAGCAGAGCAGCGAGTTACTGCCCATCCGTCTCTCACTCTCTAAGCTAAACTGCATACGGAGTGGCCTTATTTAATCCCTTTCAGCTGGTTATTGATCACATTCGCAGTCATACTTTGAAAACAAAACCTGCAAAGCAAAAAAAAAAAAATCGTTTTTCTGATGTTCTTTGTTTTTTCTTTCTTTTCTCTTTTTCCCCCCTCTTTCGTGTCCATGTGTGTGTGTGCAGCACTTTTTGAGCCTTCTCTGTGCTAAATGGTTTTGTTCTTCTTTCGAAGTGCACCCGCTGAGATTGCGGATTTGCTTTGGAGAGCTCTGGTGCCCCTTCCCTTTAGCTAGCCGCTTCTGGCCTGGGCTTGGGAACCGTGTTGGAGGGTAGATCTGGAGATGATCCGAATGAGTAACGGCCTCGGAGATGTTTGGATCTGAGGAGCTGGTCTAAAGAAACATTGTGTTTCCTTTAGCAGAGGCAAGAAGTATGGTTCAGTGTTGCAAAAAAAAAAAAAAAAAAGAAAACAAAGGGAAAAACAAAAAAAAAAGGGAGGGAAAGGACCTGTTGAACACTAAGAGGAGCCCAGCACATGTACTGCAGGTCTGTTGGCACCAATAAATCGGTGTTAACAGCTCTGGTAAAATAGCACCCGAGACATGACAGGTCTTGCCCTATATTTACCAGAGGAAATCATTCTGATTACTGTTGTCAGAAACCATTGGCTTTCTAATGGCAGTAGCTTTATGCATGTGTCATAAAACTAGGCTACAGAGAGGTGGATGTGGTTACATGGAGAGCTGGTGCAGTGCACATGGATGCCCCAAATCCTTTCCGGGCACATGCTACGTGCTCGAGCTAGGGAGAAAACCCTGCAAGAGGATCCCATCAGGTACCTTCCTGCTTGCAGCGGTTCCCCATTACCATTTCTGCCTCCTCTTGGGGTCAGCTGCACCGACAGGGTTTGAGCCTTGTTAATGGGAGTGCTGCTAAAAGTGAAAGTTTTAATGTTGGGCGCAGGAGCCTTTAAAATGAATTTTAAATTTACTCAGCCAAGGTTTATTCCAGAAGCATTTGTGTGCTCATGCAGCCAGGGAAGAAGAATGAGGCTATAGGATATATTCAGGATATAATTTTAGCCTGGTGAGCTTAATCTCCCTAGGCTCCCTCTGTAGCCACTGGAGAGAGATGGGAGCCCTGTTTCGTTCTTCCAAGGTGCCCCTTAGAGGAGCTTTACTTCTTTATTTTCCCTCTGCTGATTATAGAGAGGGCTTGAGAAAGTTTGCCCGAGTACCTTGTGTGAAATATTCTCTGCGTGTCCTGGTGGGGTGTAACAGCTGAATTGTCAGTGCCTAGAGAAGAAAGGAATTGGGAAGATAGTGACTGCATTAAAATAGGAGCAGCTTTGGATTGCCCTTTACCTGGGAGCATTTCATGTTGGAAGCAGTGCTCCCACTCTTCGGGCTGTCCATGATGTAAAGCACTATTCAATAAAGGGTAGCAAAGTCCAGGCTCTGCTGAACACACCAGATGAGTCCGTGAGCTGTTTGTGGATATTTAGGAAGCAGAAAAAGCTAAATTAAATGAATGCATTATTCACTGTGGTTATTTCATTAGCTACCCTTTCATACCTACATGCACCAGTATAAACCTGCTACGGAAATTCAATATATTAGCAACCTCAAGCCCCGAACTAGAACAAATTAGAATATAAACGTACCCACATCTGTGCCTACTGCTTACAATTTTCTGCATAAATGCACCCAACAGCAGTTACAGTTGTGTGTTATAGTGGTCTTTTGGCCAGTTCTTTGTGATTCAGTGTCATTCATGTTTTTTCTGGTATAGTTTTCCATCAAATTCCTTGAATCAATCTACTTTCTTTTTGCTGCCTATCTCTGCCTCTCTCTGTCTCTCTGCTTATCTGTTCTTTGTGGCTTATAGTTCTGGGGATGGACCATGATTTTTTTAAGGGTCATGCACTTAATGCCTCTCAAGACCCACTTTATCTTTGGTTCAGCCATTGTCCTCACTGGATATACACCATCCTTCCCAGAAGATATGAATCTCTTGACACAAGAACTAATTTTCTCTGTGTCTCAAGGCTGAAAGTTGCTGTGGGCTACCTTAGTTACTTAGTCATTATTCTGCAAGGGAGTAATGGCTTATGTCACTGTAACTAACTAATTAAAAGACCAATCAATAGCCACTTAAAAGTAAGCTGGACGACCCCTAGGCCCACTGATAATGCTGTGTTGGTGTTCATGGGAGTGTCCTTTTTGCAGGGAGACCGAAAACAAAGCCATAAAAGTTAGGAAACGATCTGTCAAGTTTCCTGATTCATCTCCCAGCCAGGGTAGGACTGTAGAAACCCAAGGTCTGGTACATCCAGACACCACCAAAGAGTGGCTGACCTGCTGTCCTTTGGCAGCGATGTTCCTGCCCAGTTGTATTAGGCACAGGGTGTAGGTCTGTAGGATGTTTTGCAGAGTCCTGCCCATGATCTGAGCCAGATCTGATGTGGAAGTCATGTACCTGTGCAATGCACACAAACCAGTAAATTCTGGGAAGAAAATAAGCCAATGACAAGCTCATGCAGCGTCTGGGCTCCCAAGTAAGAGCTGGCTTGTCAGGTTCACACATATAATCTTCCAAAAATCATGTGGATGTGCCCAGCCCTGATCCCTGAAGCTCCCTATACCAATAGCCCATGATAGCCTGTCTTTGTGGTTGATCCCATCCAGCATAAGAGGGAGCAACCCATGTGAGCAAGACTTAGGGTTCGACCCAAAAATTGGTTTTCAGCTCCAAAACAAAACCCGAGAGAAGAAACGTCTCGAAAGGAGTCAGCCTGTCCACCTCCCTTCAGGGCAGATTGATAGGCTGACAAAACACCCGAGCTCATGCTCAGCCTCAAGGACATGAACAGTAGATCCATGTGCATGTCCTTTGTCATGGATTAAGCCACCAAAGAGCATCCCCTGTTGTTGGCAGCTGCCACGTGGGTGTCCCCTCCAAGGTGAAGAGCAGCACACAAGGGGCAGTGGAGGAATTGTCCTGCCTACCCCTCACATTGCTGTAGGAAAGAAGCGAAGCACAGTCCCCACAGCCCTACTTCTTGCCTTCTACTGTACAGCCCTGCCACCTTTTTTGTTTTGGAGCAAAAAGGCCAGGAGGGAAACAAGCAATTCCTCAAAAAAAAAAAAAAAAAAAAAAAAAAGAAAGAAAACAAACCAAAAGAAGGAGGTGGAGTCTGGGAGAGCAGTACTGGCTTCTCTTCCACGGGTGCTGGAGAGAGACACCCTTAATCTGGCAAAAACTT
Organism: Heteronetta atricapilla; assembly: GCA_011075105.1. Classification (NCBI taxonomy): domain Eukaryota; kingdom Metazoa; phylum Chordata; class Aves; order Anseriformes; family Anatidae; genus Heteronetta; species Heteronetta atricapilla. Next base: position 156,844,943 of record CM021732.1, read on the forward strand.
TCACCAACACAGTTCCACCCTCTCCAGCGGCACCAACACGTCTCTGAATCGTACATTTCCCCATTTCCCGCATCTGGAGTGGTACAGATGAGAGAGTTTTATTCCTGCCTGTCTTTCATTTCTCTTTTCAAACTGGGTATGGTTGGTTGGTTCCCTTTCTTCTTCCTTCCTTTCTTCCTTTCTTTCTTTCGTTCTTTCTTTCTTTCTTTTGGCTTCTCTTTCCCTTTCCTTCCTACGTTTGTGTTCATGAGCAAAGTGTTTTGTTTTGTTTCAGTCTTTTGGTTTTAATTGCAGTCAGATGGCAGTGCCCCTTTACGGCATGACGCTCAAATGTTCCAAGTGTGGAGTAGTTTCTTCCGCTGAAGTTTCGGCCACAGCCACCAGTAACGCCATGTTAGTTCCTCTAATTTCAACTTCTTTTCTTTCTTTCTTTCCACATTCTTTTTTTTTTTTTTAGTTATTATTATTTCCCTCTTTCATTTCCCCCCTCCCTCACCAGCCCGTTTGTTTTCTCTCCCATCTCCCTTCCCACATCCCCACCTCTCCCCGACCTCATTCTGTGGGCCAGGAGTAGTGTAGGGCTCCTGCAACCTCCTCGGGGCAAGAGCTGAGGGGCTGGGTCCTGAAAAACATTTAACGACATGCCTCGCTTTAAGCATGTGAGCAGCCCATGGAAGACATTTGCTCAAAGTTGGGTTTACGTTTAACTCCCCCATTCAATTTATTCTTGGATTTTGCAGACTTAAAGGTGTGGTTCCCATTAATTTTGGTGTTAGACTTGGCCTTCAAACTCCAGTTTTGTCAAACACTTAAGTATGTGCTTGAGTTTTTTACTCCAATGAGTAAATATACACTGGGTATCATTTAAGTGAGATGGAGAACCACCTCTAATAGTTTACGTTTTTTCTCTTCCAAAGGGCTAGAGTTAAGTTTAAAACCTTGTAGGGCTGCGGTTCTGATTTGATAGGTGTTGACTGCCTCTTTTGGACCCCTAAAAGCACTTGGAGTTAGTTCTCAAAATCTAAAAGTGTTTCATAGCTCTGAGTTACAAAAGTCAAATGCTGTTAAGTCTCTTCTTAGATGCAACTGGAGTTAGTCAAAAAAAATTAAATTATGAAAATGTCAGAGCTTTGCTCTGCTGGAGAAATTGTTGCTATTTATATTGTTGGCTTTTCTCCCAAAGGTTAAGGTAGGGGGGGAGAGCGATGAGGAAAGATTTGTCTTTCCTCCTTCCCTTTCTGGAATTTTATCTACATTCTTACAAGGTGATGCTATATTTTGATTTTGGTGGCTAAATTAATATACATAAAATATGTGAAGCTATCTCAGTTAGACATTTTCAATTTGTAAAACTGCTACCTGTAAATAATCTGATCAAAAATAGACAGTCAAGAGACAAATATCAAAATGTGGAAATGTAAAACAAAACAACCATTTCTAGGAATTCGGAAGAGGTTAGGGAAAAATGCATATTTCTGGAAAATCACCCACTGTTGTTAGAAAAAGAGAACATGCCATCACCTCTACTAAGAGCTAACAGTTTCTATTAAATGCAAAACCTAAACAAAATCTAATTTAGTTTTCGCTGCTGAACTTGTTTCTCCCTTTTGCAACAGTGCCGAGCTAAGATGCTGAGATGGCATCGGTCCAGGCACTCGTACCATGAGTCTGGAATTAGCAGGTCACTGCATTTCGCTTTCCTGAGGAATGCTAACCCAGCAGAAACCTCACTATTAATAAAGTAGACCGTTAAATAGGAGAGGCTTTCAGTTCCTTGTAAATTCATTTCAAAAGTAAAGCAATCACGAATCTTTCTTCCATGTTGTCTGACATCGGTCTGTCATAAGTCATCTCTTCTGATTCACCTTCAAATTAGAAAGAGGAGATATGAAATCCAGATCTCCTGCTTATCCTGCTTTTCTAATTTAGGTGGTTTGATAGAAAGTAGAGGGTCCTCCTAAAAGGATATGTCTTTTGTTTTCCCAGTTAATAGAATATCTTAGTTAATGCCAGTGCTATATTTTTTTTTTGTGTGTATCCTGAGGTATCCTCTGCTCTTGTCCTTGCAAAAAGAGCGTGTTATACATGAATTAGTACACTCATCCCCTTCCCTGACCTTTTTTGTCCCTTTCATTCTGAAGGTGAACTCTTTCTGGTTTTCTTCCTCCAAATTATTGTAAATGAGGTTGTCAGTAAGGCAAAGCCTTAACTGTGCTACATGTCTCGGCCACCGTTCTGCTGGCCTTGATCCTGGACCCGGGCATGTTTTAGCACTGACTTTTGGAGTCCTGCAGTGTAAATCAGATGCCGTGAGGATTCCTGGCTCCTCTCCGATGTTGAATTAGGCATAGTGGCTCAGCAAGGAGCACGTCAAAGATGTTCCTGTCTGGTTCCCTCTGGGGTTCCTCAGGTCCTCTCCAGCTCACCTCCCATAGGTTTCAGAGGCTCATCTCTGAGCTAGCATGGTTGGAAAGAATAGAACTTTCTGTCTGTTTCCTTGGCATCTGGAAATCATAAAAGTTTTGAGCAGCTCTTCATGGTAATGTCTAAGAGAGAAGGGGTCAGGGAAGGGGATGTGTAACTGAGGGAGAACATGGTAAACCCCTGATGGGAGAGCAGGTAGTGATTGTGACAGAAGAGACAAAGTATATACTGGAAACTGTGCAGTTTCTTGACTAGGGAAATGATAAAAAGGAAAACTTTGGATATCTATAACCTGTCAAGTGTAACCTAGATTTGACAGCTGTGGGTTAGAAAAAAGCCTTCCCTGTTGAATGCTCTGGATGAGATCTGGGTTATGTATTGCCATTGGACGGCCTCTGTTCCCACATTTCTTTCCTTGCAATTGTTGCTTGTACAGTAGCCTCAGCCTGAGAAATACTGCCCTATAATTCATTTGTCTTTGCTACCTGTGAAAAATTTTGATCTGAGACAGGAATATATCTCAAGTACATGCCATTTCCTGTATTTCTTCTTGATATTGCGTTGAAAGGGGACAGCCACTGAAGATACTGGGGACTGCTATGGCAGGAAGGAAGAAAGGAGAGAAGGAAGGAAAGAGAAAGAAGGAAGGAAGGAAGGAAGGAAAGAAGGAAGGAAGGAAGGAAGGAAGGAAGGAAGGAAGGAAGGAAGGAAGGAAGGAAGGAAGGAAGGAAGGAAGGACTATTCTCATACATCACCCATCTTATGTCATCTGCGGCTCTTGTGTCAGAGGGATTAAGGGGTCCCTTGTGTTAAGGGATTTTTCTTGGCTCAGACTCATTTCAGGAAATCTTGGATGTCAGGTTTTTTGCCCAGTATTGTAGTCCAAGTACTGATGTGAATCACCCCATCTGCGCGTGGCTGATTTTATGAAGGAGACTGTTCAACAGGAACAGTGTTGTTTGCATAGTTGAAGGAATTGGAAATTGGATTCTTAACCTGTGGACAATACTTAACCCCTGCGGGTCCTTGGGAGGTCAAAGAACTATTTCCCTTACTGGGGGTGAAAAATCAAGCTGTCTTCCCATATCTGTTTCATTTCCTGCTTAATTCAGAGGTGTTTGATCTCCTGTTCTCCTGGTCATTTCATGCAGATTGCAGCAAGTGAGAGTAGAATAATTTTCTGGAGAAAATAGAAATGATGTCTTCTGTTTCTGTGCTCCCTGTGCATGGTATCAGTATGCACAGTGGCTCCTCTTTGCTAGGTAAAGATTTCCTATCTTGGTTGTACAAGCAATGAGTTGAAAGGAGTTCTCTGAACGAGCCCTAATACTGGGGAAATGCTCAAGGTCTTGCTTTTAGGAATAACACAAGTCAGAGAAGGATTAAAGCACAAGATTTACAATCAAGTAAATCCTTGAACTGTGATTTTCCTGTAACAGAGCAGCTGTGAGGCAGGAATTGTAGGTTTATAAGAGTAGTGGAGCCACCTTGTCTTCACATGTGGTGAGCCATCCCTTATTTTATGTGTTGAAAGCCAGAAACCATCTTCCTTTTTGGAGCTCTTCTCCAGGAGCTGCTTTCTGAGTTCTGAAGTTGTTTTTCCTTCTACTGTTTCTTAAGCTTATTGTACGGGCTGCCCTGTCAGCCTTGAGTAATGAGAAGAATTGATTGCTTACGTCTTTAGAATGGCCCTTTACATCTTTGTTGGCATGTACTGTGTGTCCCCCTGCACTTGTCTTTTGTCAGGGCAAAGGCCTCTTAATCTTTCCTCATATAGATCTTTGTTTCCCAAATCCATTTTTGCTCTCTCCATTGCTATTCTCTAAGCCCCATCAGGATATCCTGCCATTTAATCTTATTTTTTATTTTTTGCAAAGATGAAGACTCCCAAGGCTGCCAGCTAGCTAAAGAACAAAACCACTGCTAGCTTTTGATATTTCTGACCAAAGGCCATCATCTTCTTGCTGCCATGGCTGGGTCTCCTATGAGGTTAAGTCTTTGCCCTGCTACATAAAGCTGTGGACACCTTTAATGTGTGTCCATATTGTCACGTGGCATAGTAACTATACTTGGTTCAGTCCTGCTGAGTAATATTGTCACACCATGGTCAACGTGCCATAAGCAAGCCAGCATCATGCTTCCATGGCACAATGACATGATCTTCCCTTCATATTAGTTGCTCATGATGAGTGCTGTCATGTACGCAACAAATAAATCAGGATAAATCAGTAGGATAAATGCCTTCTTCATCTGCCAGCCAAAGGGATTTGTCCTTTGTCCCAGGCCATACGAATCATGGATTCATTGATCATAGATAATCCATAATGAAGAGCTGTTAAGTCATCACAGTGTTGTTATATAACAAATGATCATTTTATTTCCCGTCACATGGCACCATAATGTGATGTTTCTTAGGTCCTACGAGATTTCCTTGTACCTTTTAAGAATTCCTCCTACAAAATGGGCACATAGAAAAGTGGCTGAAGTGTGAGTTCTGCTATGAATTCAGCTCACGGCTGGTGGAATTAAGGGCAATGTCACAGGAAAACCACTTATCTTTCCCTGCGTTTTCTTTTAAAATTTCAGTCTAGATATGATTTTTTTAATGAAACTTTTTTTTTGAATGTAATATTTCAAAGGCTAAGCAGAGCTCTGAAAGTGAAATTAGAGTAAGTTATAGTCCTGTGACCCATTGCCATCTGCCTCCTGAGAAAAAAGATTATGCATTAAATGTCAAGCAACATTTCCATAACATTTGTAAGGGATGAATATTGTTGAGAAGGCATCTGCAAGATGAATCACAAAGAAAGCAGAAAGTCAGTCCATACTCTTAGCTGGTGTAAGACAACTTAACTTGGAATAATTCTGATTTATGCCAGCAGAATATTTGGCATAATACTATTTTAATCATCTGAGTTGGAAGTGTGATGTGAGCTGTGCTGCTCTGAAGGTTGTTTATTCTAGAAGCAATAGTGAAGTCCACCAGGATGTCTTGACTCAGAAGAGTTGAACAGTTTGTCCACATTGAGAAACTCAGGACATGGGGCTAGGGAAGACTGAATCCGGCATAAAGAAGCAGGAGCTCTGAAGGTTCCCCCCATAGTTAGGGAATATTGCATTGGTGTTGTGGGTATCAAATTCAGACTGACGCAGTGCCTGGTTAAAGCAGAGTGCTTGCATAATCTGTTGGAGCAGGTTTGAAGCCAATGGGTTGAAGTCTAATAGGTTTCTAGAGAAAATTAGATTTTACCTCTTCAGCAGCATCCTTTGCATGGAAGACACATCTAGAGCAACCTCATCTTTCCATGTGGCTTTTCTACACCTTTGATTTTTTTGCTGCACATACTACTTAGCCAGTTTTATTAATGCACCATTGCAAATGATAGCAATGAAAAATCTTTCTTATTTCAGTATAATGAGACAGATTTCAGAGAGCTGTGAGAGAAGTGGAATACAAACATCTGTTTGGCAGTTGTTTGGTTGGTTGAGGGTTGTCTTTGGCTGCTGGTTCTTTCTTAATAATGCTTTAAAATTATAGCTTCTGTTAGACATTAAAGTTGAATTTATTCTATATAAAATTAGAGTATATCTACATTATATCTGGCCCTTACCTTACAAGGAAGCCTCATAATGCTTAGTTTAGTTGAAAAGATTTTATGCCATTTAACGGCTCCCTGAGGGAAATCACATTGATTAAAAACACCACCAAGGAACACATCTGAATCTAAAAAGGTTGTAGAAATATTTGCAATCATAGTACCATTATGATTACAAAAATAACCCATCACTTCAGTATGTGGTCATTGCGGCAGAACTGATGTAACAGTCCTTGAAAAACTCTTCAGGGCGTTACATCCTGGTGTCCATATCTGTGTCCAGGCTCCAGCTTTGTTCAGGTGAAACTCTCCCTGAGCTCTGTGAGAGTGGTACCTGGATAACCAGCAAGTAAACATTAAAATCTTGACCATGTATCAGAAAATGGTAAGCAAGTCCCATGTAAGTACTGTAAACCGTGTGTCACAATACCTGTCCTGTAATTTATTGTGTTACCTGTATATGTTTGTTAGTGAATAGCTTGAGGTTTTCTACTCAGGAAATCCTGAAGCTCAACTTGTTGCTCAGTCTATGCATAGCTCTACTCTTATTCGTTAGACAGAAGCTCACAAAGCTATTCCTCTGGTACTCTTGGTGCACCAGCGCTGCCAAATATATAGGACAATAGACAGCCTTAAATCTCCATTGCTGTTAAAATTGTTTGGGATGCTTTTGGTGACAGAGCTGAATGGCTGAATAGCCCATGGAAACAGAGCTGCCTTCTCATTTCCAGAGCCACCAGCCACTGAAAAGATGGAGGTTCATGCAACAGTGCTAACAGTGCAGGAAGTTTTTGGTCCTGTGAATTAATAACTGGCTTGAATCTTAAAGGAGTCACCCCAGAATAATTATTTGCGATACTTGCTAGAGATAGAAGCAAATGCAGTTCTTTTCAAAGCGTCCAGTTGGGCAGATCACACAAGAAAACTGATTTTTTTTCTGATCAAAGATGATCTGAGTTAGATATCAGCTCAGTGATGCTTATTGTTGTGGAACTGTAGGGACCGTCAGCTACAGGGTAAGGGAGAAACAGCAAAAGATCAGTCTTCACATCAGCTCTATGCTTGTCTGCTTTAGTCACTTGAAACCGTGACACGTCCCCACCTGTTGGTGTCTTCCATGTGCTCTGGAAGTCCAAGTGTCTGTAGCCTGAGTACTGACAGTCATTGTGACAAACCAGCCTCTGCTGCAACTGTTCCCCTTCCCTCTGGCAATCCACCGTGATTGTATTTTGTCTCCCCTCCTTGGGAAACGCCACTCTTGTGGTGTAGTGACGTAGAGTGGGAAGGGCGTGAAAGGGGGAGTGAGGTATCTGCATCCTTCCTCCCCACCTCAAGTTTTATGCATGATTGCACCATCGGCTAGTAGTCCCTCCTGTAGAAACTGTGTGTCACCTGTTTTGGTAGCGTGAGTGTTGCAAAGCATCTTCCTGCTTCCCTGTGCCAGGGGCTCAGAAGACGTCTTGCCCTAAGTATGCATTTGCGGGAGAAGTCTTCTGAAGCCCCATGGGATCAGGAGGCTGAATTAGCATCCCACGTGGGAGCAGGTGAGGCTGAAGTGGAGCTGAATTCTCTTTTCCTCTCCCTTAACAGGGCATCCCTTTGGAGCTCCTGCGTGGTCCTGCCTCTCCTGGCTCTCACCTGGATGTCTGCAGTTCTGGCAATCACAGATCGGCGGTCGGCGCTCTTCCAGATCCTTTTTGCTGTCTTTGACTCACTAGAGGGCTTTGTCATCGTGATGGTCCATTGTATCCTTAGGAGGGAGGTGAGCAGATTGACTTGCTCTCTTCTGTAACTTCCCACAGAAAATGTCTGAAAAATGCCTGTTGAGCCTGGTAGCTTTTCTAATCCTAAGTGTTTTTGCCTTCATGTAGGCAGCGCCCAAAGAAATGACCATGACATTATCAGTCAGAAGATGGGAAGCAAGAAAGAATGAATCAATGGTTGTTATGCCAAGTGTCCTGTAGAGTAGGATTTGGGGGACACTCTTAGATTCACTTTTTTCTAGTTCAAATGCCAGGTTTTGCTTGCTAAACACCAAAATTCTCTTTAATACTTTCATAAATGACTTGGATGTAGGACTGGAAGTTGTTCTGAGTAAGTTTGCAGATGATAATAAACTGGGAGGAGATGTTGATTCCTTCAAGGACAGAGAGGCTTTGAAAAGAGATCTCAACAAATTAAAGCTGGGCAATCACCAACAAGATGAAGTTTAACAAGAGCAAGTGCTGGATTCTGCACCTGGGAAGGGGCAACCTTGACTGTACGTACAGACTGGGGAACAAGAGCCTGGAAAGCAGCCCCACAGAGAGGGATCTGGGAGTTTTGGTTCATGGCAAGTTGAATATGAGCCAGCAGGGTGCCCTCACAGCCACAAGGACCAACTGTTGTACCCTGGGGTGAAACTCGAGCATGGCACTGGTGGCTAGGTGAGGGAAGGGATTGTCCCACTCTGCTCTGTGCTGGTGCAGCCACACCTCAAGCACTGTGTACAGTTCTGTGTACCACAATATAAGGACATAAAACTGTTAGAGAGTGTACAAAGATGGTGAAGGGTCAGGAGGAGAAGACGTATGAGGAAAGGCTGAGGCCCCTTGGTTTGTTCAGCCCAGAGCAGAGCAGGCTGAGGGGACGCCTCATGGCGGCCTGCAGCTCCCTCACGAGGGGAGCGGAGGGGCAGGCGCTGAGCTCTGCTCTCTGGGGACAGCGACAGGACCCGAGGGAATGGCATGGAGCTGGGACAGGGGAGGGTCAGGCTGGGGGTTAGGGAAAGATTCTGCACCCAGAGGTGGTCAGGCACTGGGACAGGCCGCCCAGGGATGTGGTCATGGCACCGAGTCTGCCTGGGTTCAAGGAGCATTTGGATAATCCTCTCAGACAAATGGTCTGATTTTTGGGTGGTCCTGTGTCGAACCAGGACTCAGTGGTCCTTTTGGGTCCCTTTCAACTCAGGATATTCTATGAAACTTAATATTTCCAGAATGTTTACACCTCTCCCTCCTCAGTATGGATTATTAAGAAAACCAATTTTGCTTATTTGATTTTGAGAGGGGCAACTTGCACCAAGGTTTACAGCACGATTGTATGTTGGCATTAGCACATAGACATTTGAGCTAGAAAGTAATGTTAGCGGTAATCAAGTGAGGAAATTGAGTAAATTTTCTCCAGCCTCCCTGTGGAGATTTAAAATGGTAAATTATATCAAGGAAGAAAAGGAAAAATCTTTTATGTTTCTTTTATTCTTTTCATCCTACTGAGCGGAAAGACTATTAATAACAGAGACAGGAAGCCCTTTTTTTCAGTATTCATTTTATCTTCTTACAGCTCCTTTAAATTAAGTAAAACAGATTAATTCCTTATGTCAGGCCAATGAAATCAATGGAATTACAACACTGGCTTGGCTGAGACTCCTTCGTCTAATTACATTATGAATATGGGCCTGCATTTAGTTCCCATTGCAGTCACTGGCATTATTTTTTTCCATTGATTTCAGTGAGTTTTGGATCAGATATATATTACAGCTGGTGTTGGATCATAACCAAAAATTGTAGAACCTAATATAAAGATTTATGCAATAGCATCCATCATAAAAATATTGTGATCTACCAAGGACTATATTTTTGTTGTTGTTGTTTTCAGCAGAATTTAATATGTTTGATTCTTCTCTCTGGTTCTGACTTGTGCAAATCCATTTACTCCTGCAGGTCCAGGATGCTGTAAAGTGCCGAGTCGTAGATCGTCAGGAAGAGGGCAATGGAGACTCTGGGGGGTCATTTCAGAACGGACACGCTCAACTAATGGTAGGGAAAACTACGATCTAGTCTGTTACTAAGGGACCTATGGGTATCTTTTACATGTAACTGATAAACAAAGGGCTCTGTCCATCATATATTTTACAGTCATCACTCCTTTTTCCTTTAAACCTGCGCTTCAACAAACATAGTGTAGGCTTTTTCACACAAGTCCTGGTTCTTTTCATCGTAACATTCAGGATCTCCAGTTTACTGGGTTTTGCAGACATCTTGGGGAGATCCTTCCTTTCCCAGAAAACACAAAGGCAAATATATCTCCTAAGTCTCCTAGACCTTTTTATCTTCATCATAGTGCCTCATCCTAGCTGGAGCTAGGAGGCAATTTTTTTAATACTGATTTAATCACAGTGTGTTGGATCATAGTCATTATTATAAAGATACTGTCTCAAGCAGACTTGTTTACATTGCTTCACTGGGAATATAGTTTAAGCACTGTAAAACCTGCTCTTGTTGTGTAAATCCTTTACAAACAATCTAGATAAGACAGTAGGATGATAAACTATGGGGAATTGTCTTGCATTTGCTTTGCTGTTATGATGTGTATGGCATAGGAGGCATTTAATTTCTGAAACTGGAGCAGCAACATCAAGACAATCACTTACAAGATTTGAGCAAGTTCCTAAAACATCTAGTTAGTATTAGACCTATATCACGGCCTCAGGAATTTTTGCCAGTCACTTGTGTGCTAAGCCAGGTAGCTTGTGCTTGCGTACAAGGTCTCATTTCAGTCCAAAGCTCAATCTTGAAGTCAAGACATCAAGGCATATGCTATTCTACCACATCTCTTTTTTAAAAACAGGTGCCTCATTTCTAATTTAAATGTGTATTCTTCTGATTTTCACACATTTATTCTGTCTATGCCTATTTGTTTAATTACAAAGGCCCTTGTGTGCCTCATACTTTAACACCTTCAATAACAGACAATGATCATATCCAATCTCAATCTTTCCTGCAATAAGTTAACATACTGAGCTATTTTATTCTCCTTCTGTCAGACATATGCCGTCAAATTATTTCTATAACCCTTTTCCACATGCCCTTCAAACTCTCAGCATCCTTTCAGATTGTGGACACTGTATTTGTTATTCTATTGTTAGCATCCCAAGAGCTATATTCTGAAGTGTCAGATTTTTCTCCCTCTGTATTCCTCTGCTTTCATTTATTATCAACCATCTTGCAAAATTCTGTCAGCTACAAGTTTTTAGCTATGAGATTACATTTACTTCTGCACTGTTGATAGACATGTTGAGAAGTAGAGAGCTTGCAATCAGTTTCTTTACATCCAAGTACAAAGAGCTCCCAAACCCCAGACATGAATGATGACTCCTTGCTGATATTTTAGAGGGGCACAATGTTATTTTATAGTCACTGAATTGTGCTGTAACCAAAGAAATCAAAGTCTTTGAAGGACAGCATTTTTGCTGTTACCTTTTCCACTAATCTCAAAATCTTCTCAATGTATTAAAAGAAGCTTAGCTGAGCAAACTGTTTTCCACAAAATCTTGTTGACATTTATTAATGTAAACCTATCCTTTGTTTATTTATTTATTGGTGGAGCTAGTACAGGTTGTTCAGTTGCATTTTTTCCTGAAACTCCTATCATCAAAATGTGATTACATTTTTCTTTGTCATCCCATTTGCCCATTTTAACATGAGCCCAATATTATTTCTCTTCTACTCCTTTCAAATTTATTTGATATTCCAAACAATTTGCTAGTAAATTGGCATAAGCAAGGTTTACATAATTACTCATAATTCCAAAAACTCTTGGTTATCAACTGCTAATACTAAAGCATTTATCCCAGGGCAATGGGGATGTTATTTTACACACTCTTCCTCGTATGAAATTGGAATGCATTTCAGCACATTAATACAATTATTTTAAATGTCTTCTTTCTGAAATGATACTAGAAATAATTAGTGAACTCTTCTACCTTTTGCTATTCTGTGGTCTTCCCAGCACACCCAATTCTTTAAAGTGTTATCTACTATAAGCTTTTGAAAATGAGCTTATTCATACTGTGAGAAAGGAGTTTCATTTGCCTGTAAAGACCACAAAGTTAATCAGCTTTTGTACCTAGAGGGTCCGTTAATTTTATATTTTAAGATATTTCAGAGTTTCAGAAGATATTTAGGAGTTTAAGAAGCAGAGACATATTTCCATTTCATGTGATTTTGTGATAAATCACAAGAAATTCCAGTAGGTATGGAGCACTATCAGCAGCATCTGCAGACCTTTCTAATTGGTGGAGGAGAATCCACTTGGACTAAATGTGGAGAGATATGTCCAAGGCAGATAAGGCCAGGAATCTGTCCCCAGTTTTTTAGAAATATGCATTTTAGAAATATACATATTCCAGGGAGATACACTAATTTGGCAGCTCAGGAATTAGCTTTTGGATGATCAGAAGAATCCAGGTGAAAAGCAATGTTACAGTGCCTGAGGTTCAAGAGCCGCAGGTGGAAAAAAAGCAGTCTGTTTGACATGTTTCGAAGACTAACTGAAACGCCTCTCCTCTGCTCTTCTGGCAGTGATTATGTCTGGCTCATGAGTTGAAACATTTTTTTGCATTTTCCAGATGCCTTTCTTTTCCCCATCACCTCCTTTTGACCACGTTCTCTGTGTTCTCTGTCTTTCAGACCGATTTTGAGAAGGACGTGGATATGGCTTGTAGATCAGGTGAGCACATCACAGGTGAGAATCCAAAAGTGACCTGGTTTGGGGATTGAACTAGGTCATTTTTTTTCCCTTTCTACTTTATTTGTGTATGTCGTAGTGGCTTGCATGTGCGTGTGTGGGCTGCCCTTACTCTCAACCCTGGCCAAAAGAAAGCAGTTCCCTTAATTCTCCCCTGTGCTTGGCTTAACCTATTCCCCTCCAGCTCTCTTGGTCTTCTAGCTAAGGTCAAACCTTGCTCTGAAGTATTATTTACCTATGGTCGATGCAACACAGTGGCAGAGAAAAGGATCAAGGAAGAAGAGTTTGGGTCCATCTCTTCCTGCTGTGATCCTTCTTTGCTGTAGCAAGCCCTGTCCAAGGCCAGCGTCACACAGCTGTGTGCTCAGGCGGTGTCTTTGAGAAGGTCTGGACTTTGGAGAGCCTTCCCAACATCCCCCCTGGCCCCATGCACACCTCTAGTTCACTAGTAAGCTACCTGTTCGTATGGAGGTGGGTCAGGTCTCTTCTCCTGTGCTTCCACTTTTCTCCTGTGTGTTCAATTACACATGTTCTTTCTGACTTTGAAGATATGCATGGGCCAACTGTGCCTGTCCCCAGTAACTCCCTTTTCTCCCATGCCCCTGAGGGTGTCTGCATCTTCTGAAGTCTCCTTGGCTGCCTGGTTTTCTCTGCAGGTTTTGTCTGATCCTGGCATGCCTGACCATTTGGTTGGGATTTATTTTTTATTTTTTTTTCCCCCTTTGTAGATATTTAGGCTTTCATTTACCTTCCCACACTTGTCCCCTTCCCCAAGCAAGAGAAATACCAGCTCGCTTGGCACTTGCATATGATTCACATCTTCCAAACCAGGATCTCTCCAAGCCAAAGACAGTAAATACTATGCGTGCAGTTCCCATCATGGGATAATTTCTCTCTCTTTTTCTCTGTATTACTCTTTCTTGTCCTATTCCCATTCTCTTATTTTCTCCCTCTCTCTTTCTATCTACATCTGTCTACCTGTCCCTTTCATTTATCTTTATCTAATCCATCATTTCTTTATCTGCTTCTAATGTGTTTATCTATCTTGCATCTCTCTCTATCTTGCAATCACTTATTTATCTCTGTCCTCAGCTGTCTGTCTTGCTGTACCTGTTGTTTATGTATTTCTATCTCTGTCAACATTTATCTCTGTCGCTGTGTTTCTGTGTAGTGTCTATCACTGTCACTATCATTTATCTAATATCTATCTATATCTTATCTGTCTTTTTCAGTCCTTCTCTCTGCCTCACTCCCTCTCCCTATGCCTATCACAGCCACAGTATATTTATCTCACTTATCCCTGTGATATCTTATTTCATGGTCTCTTTCTGTCCATTTATCTCTTTTCAGGGTCGCTCCATTTTTTTTTCTCTCTGTTTCTCTGTCTCATACTCTATAATTGTATTTCTCGCTGACTCCATCATCCCGTTTGTCTTTCTCCTTCCTTTTTGACACTGAAGACCTCAGCTCAAAAATACCATGTACAAAAGACATGCTTGTGAGACCAGGACTGACTTGAAAGCATGCTCGGCAAACATGCATACCCAACCAACGACCCAGCAGCCCACTTTGTGCTGACAGCCAAGGCAGACCCCAGACTCCTGCAATCAGGAGCTGTTCTGTATCTACTACTGAGTTTCTTGCTTCTAAACTGAGTTTCCCAAAGGCAACGCAGAAGACCCTAGATCAGCAGCTCTTTACCAGCCTAGTCTTCCCTTCCTTAGCTCCCTCCTTTACAACTTTTTTTTTTTTCTTGTTGATGTCTGCCTGAAGAGATAAACCTCCTCTGGTAAAGTGCTGCCAGTCTGCACCAAGCTAATTAATAATAGTCACCATTTTGGAGACCTTTCTGTACGGTGCATCAATGGTCTTCCTATGCATTCTGCTTCTTTGAATAATAAAAATTATAAATCTGCCCATTGGTTCCTGGCCATGATTTGTCCTGGAGGCAGCAGCTCTCGTGCTATGGCAGATTGAGATACACCTGATAACTCATAATCCAAGCTCATAACTTGGATTCACTGGTAGGATCTGGTCCCTAGCTCAATGTTGAAAGTTCACTGCTTCATGCTTGGAGATAGCTAAGAGCAAACCTCTCCAAACCTACTTCATGCAGCCTATGTGAGCAAGGAGAAGAGCCTAAATCACTGAACCTTACTGACACATCCTAGCTAAAGGCCTGAGTTCAGTAACACCTTCCTGCACCCTACGGTATAAATACATTATAATTCTCTAATTTGTCCTAGTGTGCCCTCTAGCCATGTCAAGATAACCGTGGCTGCCATAGGTATGCCCTGTGTGTTTAGCTTTCAAAACTTTTTAGAAGTTCCTGTATGCACTTGGTCTCCTTCTCAACCTGCCTTGCCTACTCTGTAGTCTTTGAGGGCATCTGTGCTCCTCCAGCACCCACCAGCATGAGCTGGCAGAAAAATGGGTACGACCCCAGTCCCATGGGATTCCTCTGCCGTGTGTCAGGTCACCCCAAAGACCATTGTCTCTGCTCCACAGGAAAAAAAAAAAAAGGTAAAAAGTCCTCATTATTTTTCTTTTTCTGAGATGGGAGAAAGGGGAACACAAATTTGTATCTCCTTTCCTGTGTCGAAACGCTGGGTAAGTATCCTTCAGTGCCACGCCAGTTTGCCCCTGCCCCGGAGTCAGTGTTTGCCGTCTCCTAGAGACATCAAGTCTGATGGCATAATCTTCTTAAGGTCTTTGCTGCAGCCTCAAATCAACCAAGCAATAGGTCCTTGTGCTCACAAATAAAGCAATTGTTTTGTTGTAGACTGTGTGGTATGGGAATGAGTGTCTGTGTGTCCTGTATGTAGCTCCTAATCGGCATGTTCACCTCATCCTCAGATTAAAGCCTTCCTCTCCTCTTTAGGAATACTCGTGGAACTCTGTTTTGTCCCCTACACAAATTGAGAAGCACTAAGGCTCTCACAAAGGCTTGGCATGATTATTGGAACATAAGCTTTATGGAGAGCTCTTCAGAAATTGATAACAAACTGTGATGTGTTTTAAAATACCACATCCTGAAACCATCCCTTGGAAAAGATCAACCTGAAGTAATTCAGCAAATTAAAAAATAATAATAATATATATTAAAAAAAATGAGCTGTTGATAAGGGTGCATTTCAGCTATTTTCTTATTCAAAATCCTTTTATATGAAATCAGTCTTCTACATGAAACAATCTGCTCAGCCATAGGCTGGTAACATATGTTATGTATACGTTACATGTGCTAAATAGCTATATATGTGTATTTGCTTTTTGAGATGCTGTTATCAGTATGATTATATGTGCTGGTGTACTTTGGAGTTTTGGCCATGGTTGGGAAATTCTCAGCACATAGAATTCTCTTAAGATGCGGGATCTTTTTTTCCTCCCTAGTTTTAGTTTTGCCTTCAGCATCCTGGACTAAAAGGAAAACAAGCACAGCAACAAAGAACGGTATTAAATTGTTTGGCCTTTGTAGTCTATTTCTGAGAGGTCCAAGGGAACATGCTAGCATGGTGTGACTGTGGTCGGTGTTTTGATGTGTTAAAAAAAAGCTGAGGTGAGGTGCTAAGGATACTTGTCTGTCTCCCTAGTGCTGAATAAAGACATCACCACCTGCAGGACTTCAACCATCACAGGAACGCTGAAGCGCCCATCACTACAGGATGAGGAGAAATTGAAACTCAATCACCAGAAGGGGTCCTCAAACTTTAACAGTCTTCCAGCCAACGTCTCCAAGATGCATCTGCAGGGCTCCCCGCACTACCTGGGGGCCATCAACCTGAACGAGTTCAGCAATCACAGTCTCACCCTGAAGAAGGACAAGAACCAGCCGCCCAAATCCATCTACATCTGTGATGGGGACATCTTCAAGAAGTTGGACTCAGAACTCTCCCGGGCCCAAGAACAAACGCTGGATACCAGCTATGTCATTCTGCCTACCAACACGTCTACCTTACGGGCCAAACCACCCAAAGACGAGAGCAAATACAGCATCAATATTGACCAGATGCCCCAGACAAGGCTGATCCACCTCAGTATGGCTACTGACCCAGGCTTTGTCGTCAAGAGTCCTCCACGGGAGCCTGTGACCATGACTTGCAGTGAGGTGCAGGGTTCCTCCATGATACAACAGCAGCAGCAGCTGCCCCCACAGAATATCTCCAACGAGTCACAGATTCCCAACAGCCTGTGTGACACAGGAGACTCAGGGAACTCAGGTGTGGTGTCCAAGAGTGAGACTGTCTCCACCCTCTCCATGAGCTCCTTGGAGGTGAGCATGTCATTCCCTGTGTTGCTCTCAGCTCGTGATGATGCCCTGATAATGGCCACATCAGATGTTTTGAGAGAGGAGTCCCAGGGCAAATGCATCCCCCTGTGTAGTTCCAGTATTACATTACACTGAGGGAACCCTGGCAGGTGATACCATTTTGTAATTTAATTTTTTAAATCCCTCATTGCTTACAAAGCCACTTGATGGCCTATCTTTTGCCCTACAGGCAATGCAAAGTCAAATCAAAACTTTGGCTTGTCAAAGACTGTTAATTTTAATGCAAGGCACATGGCCTGCATTACCTTTCCTCCTTCTATCCTCTTCCTCTGCTTCCCATTTTGATGGCTTCAGTCATGATACAGTTGAGAAAATCCTTGTGGTTGCAAATGTAAAATGTCCTCAAGGCATGCCCCACAACTCTCTTAGCATCAAAGAGATGTTGGAGGTTTTGCATAAGTGCAGCCTCTCCTTCTGACCCATGATAACTCAGGACATATATTAGCAGTTCTCCTAACTCAGACAGAGGCTTGAATTAACCAAAATTCCCTGTTCATCCCTCCCTGGGGCTCTGTGGTTCTGTGAGATATCCCTCTAAAGGCACTTTGCATCAGGAAGAGCCAGAAAAACGTTTAAAAAGGTAGAAGAAAGAAAAAGAAAAGATCCTCTCTGTTTTATCTACTGTGTGGTTCAGTCTGTGCCCAGCCACCAGCATCAATCCCTTACTAACCGTCACCCACCTCTCTTTTTCTTTTCAATCCCCAGAGAAGGAAATCCCGGTATGCAGAGCTAGATTTTGAGGTGAGTACATCCTTTTCTGGGTGTGTTTCTTGATGGGTAGGGTAAGGAAGAGAAATGTTTGTTTGTTTGTTTGTTTTTCTGTCATCTTTGCAGGAGTGCAGCCTTTGCCATAGTGCTGCTTCAGGGGGTTGAAAATGGTGGGTTGAAAGAGCTGTGCTTGTTGCCTACTAAGGCTTACCCTGTGCAGCTAAACCAAAGGGTGATTTGTCTTGGTTCATGCTTAATTTATGGAGCAGCTGCTTCTGTGTAAACATTAGTAAATCATGATCCTATGTCAGGGTGCACAAGGCCTGTAGCATCTCTTCTGTGAACAAACCACTTGCGGAAAGCTGATAAGGTGCTACAGGTGGCTGCACCACGTTCCCGTTTGGGAAGCACGAGTACATCCTTTGCTTGGTGACCTAAAATGCCTTGTCTTTTGTACCAGAGCTCTGCTGCTTAACAGAAAGGCAGGTAATGTGTCCGCACTGTCACAGCACATCATCAAACCTGGTCTTTCACACCTATTAATGAACCTCACAGAATCTGCCTGGGAGGTACAAGTATCTGTCTGCACTGTACATAGGGACATGTCTGACCTCATATCAGGCACAAAGTGGAAAGCTCTGAAAGAGCCAGTGCTCCACAGAGGGACTGTGTGGCTTCTGGGAGCTGCTGCACACCTCCTAAATCGGATCATGGCATCTGTGGCTGCGGAGCCATTCTTACCTTTCAAAGCTGCTGCCTTATTCCAAAATAAGTTACGTTAAGGGACCACGAGGAGTTGACTCTAAGGTTAGAACCACTTCGGA
The DNA here is from genome assembly GCA_011075105.1 of Heteronetta atricapilla. Lineage (NCBI taxonomy): Eukaryota > Metazoa > Chordata > Aves > Anseriformes > Anatidae > Heteronetta > Heteronetta atricapilla. The sequence continues at coordinate 156,863,329 of CM021732.1, forward strand.
GCTCAGGGCTGTGAGCTGGGTGTGAAATTGAGGTACAGTGAGTACATCTGAGCTGATACTTCATGTTGGTCCCAAATCATGTAGGCCACCAAGCTTGGCAGAGCACAAGCAAACGATCTTCACCGTGCTCTTACATGCAAAGGGAAGCCCTTCTAAAACTTGGTCTTGCATCTCTTTCTGGCCCGTAGAAGGTAGAAGTGAAATGCAGAATGACCGAAATACAATGAAAACGAAAACAGTGAAATAGTTTCTGCTAGAACCTCTTTGGCCTAAATCCTACACATTCTGATAAGCTCTGAACACGTTTGCCAAGGAGGCAAAGGTCAGTGAAGCTTCTTCAAGCAAGCTAGTGAACCAGTGCCAGTCAAGCACAAATTTTGCAGCATAAACAGTTGGCAGGTACAGGTTTGGGGCAATCATAAGTTCAAAAATTATCCCAACTTATCCTGAAAATAAAGGCAGCGTTACGCTGGGTCCTCAGTGAAGTTTGAAGTTGTTTTAGGCAGGCCAGATTTCACCTACAGGTAGACAGATCTAGGTTTTAATAATATATGTAACTTTGGGGAGGAAGAAATGCTGGTTATGTACAGCTGGATAGGATTTTCTGACCTGTGGCCCTTGTGTTTTCTCCAGAAAATCATGCACACAAGAAAACGTCACCAAGACATGTTCCAAGACCTGAACAGAAAACTCCAGCACGCAGAGAAGGAGAAGGAGTCTCCAACAACGGACAGCAAGGTTAGTCACACACACCCAGCACCATCACCTCCTGGAGCCATCTAGTGCCAGCAGGAGCACAGGAAAGTTTGTGAGCCCTCACTGAATGCCTTACGTTGAGCTTATGTCCATGCACATTGCAACAACGACACATGCACTACACGGTACACGGAGAGCCACAAAGGTACCACTAGCTTCTCTACAGAGTGGTCAGGAACCCAGGTGGAGAAAGTCTGTCCTCATGTCCACTCATATATGGGGTCTGTGTTTCCTTGTCTTTGTCTGTTCCCCATGTTTGTGTCTGTCCTTTGCCGCATGCCTCCACTCATAGCTAGGAACTGGAAACCAGAACAGCCTTGGAGAAACTGAGGTGGAAAGAGGAGAGGGCAGAAGGCAGGGATAATAGGAATCATGGAATGATTTAGGTTGGAAAAGCCCTCTAAGATCATCTAGTCCAACCTTTAACCTAGTACTAAAGTCCACCACTAAACCATGCTACTGCATTCCACATCTACACCTTTCTTGAAGACCTCCAGTGGTGACCCCACCACTTCCCTGGGCAGCCTGTTCCAACGCTGTACAACTCTTTCAGTAAAAAAATGCCTCCTATTATCCAACCTAAACCTTCCCTGATACAACTCAAGGTCATTTCCCTTCATCTTATCAGTTGGTGTTTGGGACAAGAGCCCGACCCCCACCTCGCTGTAGCCTCCTTTAAGTTAAAAATGGAACAGAATTTGCTGTCCCTGCAGGGGCTGAGCTGGAGGCCAAGGAGGCAGTGATGGGCATAGCTATTTAGGTCAGATCCAGGAGGCACAGTCACCTGCAGAATGGTCAAGGAGGTGCTGGTGGGGCTTATTTGGGTGGGACAGGCTTAGAGACAAAACCAGAGTGCGGAGGGTGGCTGAGCAAGAGATTTCATTTGACTCTTTGTGGAAGCAGAGCACTGCAGAGCCTTTGGTCTGCATTCAGATCTCACAGCATAGCTGCGTCGAGCTCTGGAGACGTGGTCCCAGCAAATCCTATTTTTATTGAGCGTGGCAAGGTGTCATTATGGGCTGCCCAGTGTTACAGAATAAGTGGAATATCGAATCTAGCAGAGAGGCTCAGATCAAAGAAGCCCGTGTTGGCCTAAAATCCCAACGCATTTCACTGAGTTTCATCTCTGTGCTTTTTTTTTTAATTTAGGTATGCCACAGCCGTAAGAATCAGAAATGCCTAAGTACCATGTAAAAGCTAATCTATGGTATATTTGCAGGAGAGTTTTATGGATTGAGATGTTTTGGGCATTTCAGAGGTATATCTAAATCTATCTAGAATTAAAGTTGCCAGAGTCAGCATCAAAGGGCTTTGAACTGCTGGAAAGAAGCTGTGAAGGTGGCCTCCGCGTATTGACTGAGTCTTTTTCAAGTTGTGAATTTCCCTTGGATGTTGTCTGGGAGGGGGAGCTTGCAGTACGGGCAAGTAAGTAGTGGGTATGGGTTTAGTAACATCCAAGGCGTTACAAAGGAAAAGAAATATCTTTCTTCACCCCTTTTTCTGCCATTTGCTGCCTGGGACCACAGTGGAAATCATGTCCCATCTTCAGCTTGCCCTGAGAAGGCAAACCGGAGGTGTCAGGGATTAAAGTAACAACAAAAGAAATGTTTCTTTTTTATGCGTATTTAGGTTATAAAACGATGGAGTGTTTCTTCTGGTGGAAGTGATAAAACTAATTCTAGCGTAAGTCTGGCTTTCATTTTGTATCGAAGAGCACTGTAGACCAGTCCCAAACCTTTTCCTAACGCATGAATCCAAACACATCCCTTCACCAGTAGGAAACTCCTTGCCTTGTGGGCATGAACAAGGTCAGAAGGCTCCTGGAACACCCTTGAACTCTTTCATGCATAGAGCAGAAGGGATCTTTACTGGGTCTAGTCCATCTGCCTGCATTGCTGTATCTTTTATTTCACTTCTGAATAAGCAACCACAAAGTCAAGCCACCAAGCCTCTCTCCAACCCCTGGCAGTTTCCCAGCCTCTCCTGGCAGCATGTCCCGTTGTCCTAAGCCCTTTCCAAGATGCGATGCTTTTCCTAATCTTCTTGCAATTCATCTCTCCTCCTTCAACTCCAAGGTCAGAAAGCTGCCGCTGAGACTTGAACTAAATGTCTGCATAGAAGAGAGACTTCCTTTGCGAATTCCTAGGAATGGTGCTGACCCTGTTTAGGGTTTGGTTTGTGTTGTTTATTTTTTATTTTTTTTTGCTTTCGATTTAAATGCTAGCGCTCTCTGGCCAAAACTGATCATCCCATCATACGTAGTTCATTTCAGATTAATTATGGCATTGTTAAATTAGAATAAACGGAGGAATGAGAGGAAGAGGAACAACAAATTTATCTCTTTAGGAAGGGGGATTGAAAACTCAGCCATCATGCGTGTTTACTGTTGAGGATTTCTCCAGCTGAAGTTGTAAAACATGATCTTTCAGCAAAGATCTGAAGGTTTGTACCAGCACATAAATTCTTCCTCTCCAAGTACACTGACATGTTTAAACTTTGGATAAGTGTTACTGCAGTGTACACTTCAAAGGTAAAGAAGACTGCCCTTTACCCACCGTCCCAGAGTAGTTACTGGCAGAGCTGGAAACGTTGTCAGGGACTCCTGCATGTTTGAGCTCTTTGGCTTTTCTCCTTCACAAGATCCATTTCTGAAGGGCATTACTGAGCTGAAAATGACCCAAGCCCTATCAAGTCTTGACTTGTACCTTTGGGCTTATCTTTCATCCTATAGACATGGAGGCAGGTTTGGGGAAGAATTCTGCTTTCCCCTCACCCAGCAGCCAAGGAATCCTTTGCTTACACCTCTCTGCTCCCTTGCATGGAGGCCACAGGGGTGGAAGATCTGTTTCCTACAGCAAGAAGGCAAAAAGGGATGCAGAAGGCTCTGCTCCTCTGAGTGATGATGGGTGACACCAGCCCTGCTGCCAGGTACAGCTCCGAGAGGAACAGCCTTACACCATCAGAGCACCCTGCTCTGGGCCCAGCCATGAGCTAAAAAAGCAAAGCTGTCCTGGGAAAAGCTTGTGGTGTTGCACAGCCTTCCCCAATAACCCCGGAGGCTTTCTTGGCTATAATCAGAGCAAAGAGCTTAATCCAGCAAAGTGCTGAAGCACACACGGGATGCGAAGCACCCCGCTAGCCATCACACGTGGCTCTACAAGTCAGCAGAGCCCAATCCACACCCCACCGAGATTAGGGGTGTCCCCATAGCCTGTCATCATCCTGCTGTGAGCAGTGCTGCCAGGATGGTGTGTCAGAGGTAGGCAATTAGGAGAATGGGAATATTGCCAGACCATATTTAACGTGCTCCCAGGAAACACTGTGGCACCAGTGTTTGCTGCGGTTAATTTTGCTGCACACCAAAGCACAGTGCTAATGCTGAGCTAACTCTGAGCCTTAGAGCACAGTAACACAGCAGAGTCCTTCTCTAAACAGCAAACCTGGATTTTCCTGTTCTATTTTTTTCAATTTATCCCATATTCCATGGACTTTCTTATAGATAAACCTCAACTATAAAAGTGCTCCCATTGGAAGCATGCTCAGCTATTCCTAGTTTAAATTGCCCAGCAGAATCCTTGTTCAAAGTATTCAGGACCACACATCCACCGACATTCAAGCCTAGACCACCACACGGGTGTGGGTCTCAAACGTCTGTGTCATTAAGAATTAGTCAGGGATGTAGAATATTACCCAAATCTAACTTTTCAGTGCTAGTAAATAATAAAATTAAAGTATTGGCAGACTGACATACAGCAAGATCTGATAACTGCAAGTTGAAAAGACATTTTTAATGCACTGATAGACCTCTGTATGACCTTATCATGGGCTACAGTAAGTTTTATCTCTCTTGCAGTCTTCAAGATCAGATGAGGCAAGGAAGATGGGGAGGATTTTTGGAAAATCTGCCCTAACCCAAAGGGAAATTACAAGGTTGTTGGCAGGACTCCTTTGCTCCTGTTATGCTGGACTTTGGGACAGGTTATGTCTGCCCCCAAAAGGGACTTGACTTAGGGACATCAGGGTTTGCTTTGCTCATCCTGCCGGCTGCCTTGGGGCCAGCCTGTGTGTGGAGGTTACACGCTGTTCCCCTCCCAGGTTATCCCTGACCAAAGGTATCTCTTTGTAGCAGCTTTAAGGCACGCTTTGCTGCCCAAATGGCTGCATGTTGAAGGGTTAGGGTGGTGCTGAGTCAGAAAGCAGAGTTCCTCTTAGTCTTTCCCATTACCTTGAGTCATGCTTTAGCCTTTTACCTCTCTTAGGCATTCAATTGTTTCCCTCCTTCCCCGTACACACACATATTTCCCAAGGCCTGTATTCATTCAGCCAGGAACCATCCACATCAAAGCAGGACGGTGGCTACTTTCAAGCTCCTTTGTACCACCCAGGAAATACTTTCCTGCCCAGATCTGTATTGTCAGGGTAAAACATCTCCAACGTTTCTCCTCCCTGCAAGTTAATTGCTAAAGAGGTTCCAGCTTCTGGGCTGGGCGTCAGGAAGGGTCCCCATGCTCTGCAGCTGCATGGTATGAAAGTGGAGGCTTTGCAGCCTTTAAGGTAAGCCAGGGCTTTGTTTCTTCTGTGCTTAACACCAGCTTTGAAAGCACTGGAAGTGACACTCCTGCCTTCCCCCTCGGCAGGAGCCCTTTAATCCAGTTCCATTAGAGAAGTTTGAATCACATACATATTCCTCTCTCCTTGCCAGCATCTGGCTTTGCATTCGTTTCAAACAGCAGCTCTTTATTTGTGCAGAGGTCAACGAAAGCTGTGCTGTGCAGAGCTCTTCGCATTTCTCTGCTTTGACTGTTTTTATTAGCTGCTCACTACGCCCAGCTCCCTATAGCTTGCATGGCGTCTGCTCTGGCTGCAGCACTATTCTGGACCTCACATAAAGGTGCTGGACTCATTCCCTAATTCAGCTCTAAGCTCAGCTCTGAAATGCTGTCCCATCTCTCCAAACCCAGTGGGAAAAAAAAAGTTTTTGTCCTGCCATTCTCTGACTTTCCCCTGATTTCTGTTACACTGCTTCTGCCAGGATTACTCACTTTCCTCTTCTCGGGTCAAGATTTTTTTAAGCTTTCCCCTTCAGACACCTGCAGGATGTGCCCATCCCACCAGCTCTTGCTTTGGCATCTATCAGAGGAGCCAGAACAAAGGACTATTGATCAGTGCCGTAGCTCATTGCTAGTCGGGGCTGCGTGCCTCCCTGGCAGGCTCTGCTGCTTGACACAATGCATCCCCTTGCTCGCTGGCTACCTGGGCTTCTTCATGCTGGCTCAGAAGCCGGCAGCTCTGGGAAAATACAGCTTTTCTCCGTGGGAAGCTCTTTCTGTAGGCTGAGGTTATGGTGGTGGTCAAACCCAGGCTTTTCCTTGCTGAGGAAGTAGAAAACTGGGAGCCTGTGTCCTTCTGCAGGGGAAGCTCCACTTAAAGGTGGGGTGTCTCCTCTGGGCCATGTGTTTAATTCTCTCTGCACTTTTTAAAGGCTCGGGTAATTGACACCTATTAAAAGACAAATCAGAGTAAGTGTTATGGGGAGGAATGATACATAAAGTGTAATAATTACTGTGATATATTTCACTATGAAAATTATGTCAAACTTTAATTCATTCGCCCATAAACCATCTGTCAGCTGCCCGCTGCCCCCCACACAATCACTCAGCAGTTCACCTTCTCCTGTAGATCACCTGATAGCCCCGTCCCAGCTATCAAGCATCAAAATTTCTCAAAAAGACATTTTATTCCCAGTGTCCTCCGTGCTGACAGCCAGTTCCTGCCTTGCCCTTTGATGCTAACCAGGTATCAGCTGCTCCAAAACTGCTCAGTGCCCACCAACAGGTTCAAGACGGAGCAAGCGAAGGACTCTGTAAGGAATCATGCTTTGGGTGCTCATGGCCACCTCATGGCATCTGTGGTTGCCCCTCTGAGGTATGGGGGAGCCTTTACTGATGTCGGCAGTTAGGGGAACACCCTTGTGTCCGTGTCCACCAGCGGACTCCTCAGTAGGCCATAAAAATCGTGCAGAAAAGGATGATGTGTTCACTGGGTAGATTAATGGTGAGAATACCTTGGAGAATAGCCCGTTCCTCATGCTGCTGGGACCCCTGGCTTTCTTCACAACCTTCAGGCAAGGAGCTGTTCATGAGTTTATGGAAAGTGGTGCTTTTAAGGGTCTTCAAGAACTCCTGAGTGCCTGTTCTCGTCAGATGTGCATGGTTCCTCTAGGTTGGCTCAAAGCAACCCTCCAGATCAGACCATCTCAACTTCAGATGGTGCAGGAGAAGAAGACATATTTTTCTTCTCCAGCAAGTGCATATTTCAAGTTTTCTAACCGATCTCCATTAATGCGAGATAAAAACACGTATTATTCCTTTTTTCCAAAACAAAATTCTAAATTAAGCCAGCCAGTTCCTTTTATTTCCTTTTCTCTCAAACGAACAGCAACAGAAAGCATCGTCTTTGAAGTTCTGTAGAACAAGAAGTAATTGCAGCTACAACTTGTTTCAAAGAAAGGAAAATTTATCATTCTGTAAAAATAAAAATAAAAAAGACAGCTTTCCCATTTTCTAATCACTTTTCATCGACACTGATCCAAAGATGGATTGGATAGCGTGCACCACATTTATCTCTCAGATTCCCTGCTATATGCTCTGAATAACTTCATTCTGGTCCTGGAGTCATCAAAGTCATGGGGAGAGACCATTTGGGTCATGAAATATCCTTCGAGTTGACCCTAGAGGCGATGAACACAGTGTGGGAGTAGCTGTTCTAGGGGAGTTATCACAGAGTGCCCTGTAGAGAGCACTGAATTCCTCCGCAGGTCATTCAGGGTAACCATTAAGTTTGGGTATTAAAATATAAAATTAAAAATTAAAAAAGAAGAGACCGTAGCAGATTGCACATTTCGTTGGTTTTGACTGATGTGATGAAATGAAAGCTGTGTCTTACAAACCCAGGCAGTCTCCCTTGCTATATTTATGCAGCACTGCCACAGTTAGGTGGACGTTCACTTAACCTCTGTCTTCGGTAGGGTTGTAGGACTTTTGTAGGGTTATAGGGTTTTTGTAAGGTCAATGGGTTTTTGTAGGGTTGTAGGTTTTTTGTAGGGTTGTAACGTTTTTGTAAGGCTTTGTAGGGTTATGTTGGCACTTCCTCTGAAATGCCTTCTATTGCAAAGCCTTTCCCTTGCCTTTAAGACTTACAGCCAAGACAAAAGCTGTGGGTGAGCAACGGAGACTCCAAACACCACTGGGGTGATGGAGGCCTCCCGCCTGCCCTGTGCAGCAGGTTTTACCCCAGCCTTATGCCTGGGGCTCCCTCTGCCCCGCCGTCCCGGCACCAGCCAGGAACCCAGGAACATTTTTCCTCTCCTGAGCAGCCAGGATCTGTGTCAGGCCAGAGTAAAGGCTCTGAGTTATTGGCAGCGCAGCCTCCGCTCCTTTCAGCTCCCGTCTCAGCCCATTCCTGGCTGTCTCCGAGGTGCCAGGCCCTGGGCCAGCACCAGTGCCTCTTACAGCCGGATTACACAACCCGCTCTTCAGTTTTTGAATTCTTTTCTGTGCTTGGGAGGCTTTCCCTCCTGCCCACGAGGACCGCTAAGACCCCACAGCGTGGCTGGGCGGCGGTGCCAGAGCTGACGCGGGAGCCCGGTGGTGTTTCCTACATGCTGTTCAAGTGGTTGGGACGCAGTAAAAACCTTTTCCATATGGAGGGAAAGAAAAAGGGCACTGTTCCCAGGAGCCTGCTACCAATTCCCAGGGTGGTAATTGCCAAGAGGAGAAGGTTTTCTGCTGCTTCCCAGCCTCAGTGCCAGAGGCCAGCCTGGCTGATGGCACCGAACCTGCTCAGTTCTCTGCAGAGTCTGGGCACCAAATCCCCAGTCCTGGGGCACCACCACACTCTCTGAGATGGTGCTGAATGGTGCTGGACAGCAGATGCAGCCCACCCCAGCGGCAGCCCCTCCAATCACAGCATCGCTAGAGAAGTCTTAATTCATTTAGCAAGCTTCCACAATCTATTTGCTGGTCTCCCAAGACCCCATTTCATCTTCTGGTCTTAAGTAGATGTCTTTGGCGTCACTGAGCCCAGCATCGCTAGATAACTCATCGCTGGTAAGCTGGATGGGAACCACTGCACCAAGTCTGACCCAGGGACAGTCTGACCCTGCTTCCTCTCCCCAGCAGAGGCTAAAGCAGCTGGGGAAAACAAGAGCAGGGCAGGCACGTGGCAGTGCATCCTCAAAAAACAGCCCTCGGTGCCTCCAGCGCTCTGTGCTCAGAGTAGTTTTTGTCTTGAAAGAGATGGTCACCACCATCAGTGATCTGTTCCTACCATCAACAGGCCACTGAGTGTCACAGACCTCTTATCAGGTCCATGTGCCATCTCTTTTCAAGGCCGAAAATTCTTAGTCTGTATAATCCTTCCTCCTAAACCTCCTCAATAACTTTGTGGCTGTGAAGTGGGCGCCCTCATCACTTCCACCGTATCCTTCTGGGGTTCTATCAGGAAGCCTACAGGGAGCACATCATAGGCAAGACGCAAATGCTGAGTGGATTTGTGAGCTGTCACAGTGATGTTTTTGGTTTCATTCTCTGCCTAATAATTCCCACCACTTACCCTTTCTTAATAATTCCCAACTTTCAGCATCCATTTTTATCACAATCGAGTCATTTTTGCAACCCTTAGGTCTTGTCCCTCAGCGACAGATCCGATCAGAGGTCACTGCTGTGCATCTGAACTTGTAATTGTTTTGTTGTTTTGTTTTATTGTTGGTTTTATTTCCAATTTCTGTTCTCTATCTGGATTTGCAGCAGCTCCCACTCCGTAGCTCAAAAGCAGCCCGTTACAAGACCAGCTCAGAGATTTGCCAGTCACGCCCAGTGAACACGATCAGGTCTGGGTGCATCTTCACAGCTTGAAGGTCAGGAGTGTGGCAGATGGAGGGACTGTCAAAAGAGACATTGAAAATAGCAGGACCTGCTGCTGAAGGTGGCCATAAGTAATGCCATCAAAGAAGGGCTTTCATTTGAGAGGAAAGATGGAATTACTTCTGAGCTTTACATATGATCATTTGTGTTGTTCTCTATTAAATAACACATCTGTAGACATCAGTAACTTTGAAAACTTGGGGCACTACAACAGTAGTAGGAGAAAACAAAATATTTTTCCTTGGAAAGAGCTGCTCTGGCTGCTCTTTTTGTTCGTCACCTTTTGGGAAACTTGCTTCAGTTCAGTTTTTGCTCTGTTTGTGCTTTTGTCTTTTTGTGTTCCTGCTCACCGCATCTTTTCGTGGCAGACTAATGGACCTCAAAAACAGCATAGGTAAAAGTTGCACTTCAGGGAGTCTCAAACTTGTCTCATTAAAACACACACAGAGATGAAAAGGTTTCAGGTTTTAGTAACAGCGCTTCTTAGATGAGTTCCAAAATAGATAATGGAATAAGTCAACAGTTGTATCACCTTTTCCGTCCTATTGCTATTAATCAGCATCGTGCTACATCATGGAATAAAGTAAGAATAACACACGGCCTAAGAGCAGCTGTGTGTCATAGGGTTTGATGAAAACCACAGCTGCAGGATTCAAAAACTGAAACGTTTTGCTCTCTTCTGAACAATACAAGGTCTTTTTTATAAAGTTATTTTTTCTCCCTTTGAAACAAAACACAGACAATTTCAGAAAGCTTTCACTTCCCATTGAAGAGAGGAGCAGGTTTACCTGGCTCCCATATTCATCACTCCACAGCCACCAAACGACCCGGAACCTTTTCCCCATGGGCAGCTGCGGGGACAGCTTCAAACTCTCCTTATATGAAGGGTGAAAGTCTGAAAAAGGAGAATTTGTGGGTTGGGTGATAGGATGGAAGCTCTCCCTGCTGGGATAAAGGTGCAACGCCTCTCCCATCGTCACTGCAGCGTGGAATGGGATATATCACAGGCTGCCTAAAGGAAGGGACAAACTGAGAACCCAAGGCAGGAGGATTTGTAGCAGTTGGGTGTTTAGGTTTCCTACAGGGCTGCAGTGATCTCTGCTGCATCCTACTGTGCCACTGTGACACCACAGACTGTGTGTGGCCTCATCTCCCTTCATCAATACATCCCGGTGACAGCATCGAGCTGTGGCACGTCCTGGGCTGCATGTGAGCTGCATGCGTGTCTCCTGAGACTTCTTCTCTCCTTGTCATCCCCCATGCAAACTGCCTTTCCTCCCACCCTTTCTGCTAGCTTCCACTTTTTCCCTTTGGCAGGTGGCTCGGGAGGGCTCTGTGCTCCTGTCACAGTGCAGGGAAGCTTTTCTTAACCAAGTGCTGGAGTGTTTTGTGGGGATAATTGACTGTGAAAAGCATCGCTCTTCGTGGGGGACAGAAGCTTAGTGGAAAAAAAAAAACTCATTTAAAATCTTTGCATGGACTCCCCTTCATATCCTCACTGAAGAGTTCCCCCAGTTTACAGCCCCAGTCTCGGTGCATACTGGCAGAAGCTTCGCAAGGGGTGATGTCCATGGTGGGATGCTGGCAGGGCAGTGAGCTAATAGCCCACAATAAAGCCTCGAAGGCTTGGTGTAGAGTTGTTGTAAATGTTTTTAGTCTCAGAGCTGCCAATCCAGCCCATCAAACAGCATGGGTTCACTGGCAATGTAGTTGGCATGCTTTGCTGCAACTCCATAGCCTGTAAATAGCTAGGCTACATGATGAGCATCCCATCTATATGAGATGCAGTTGATGTGCGTTCAAACAGACCTCATCGTAATCTGAATTTCCACGTGGGGATTTCCTGTAGAAATGGAAAAAAGTTCTTAAAATCATTTTTACGTTTCCGTTGGATTTGTGAGTGGCAAAAGCCACAGCTGAAAGCTGAAATTGCTACGCATTACGTTAGAGATAGCAATGGGAAAAAAAGAAAAAAAAAATTAGATTTTCTTCCTGAAAATAGTCAGTTTAAACACTGAGTGCAAATCTCATTGAAATCCCAAGTTACCTCAGATCAGGAGTTTCATGGGAAAATTTGACTTTGATGTAAGAGTAAAGAAGGTGAAAAAATGGCATGCATTGAATGGGCACTAACCTCCTTCTTTTTTTTTTTTTTTTTCCCTCTCTTCTTTCCTATTCCTTCCTCCTCTCGCAGCAAGAAAAACAGCAGACACCAAACAAGAGACCCTGGGAAGGAATCAGGAAAGTCCAGTCCCCACCGTCATGGGTTAAAAAGGACATCGAACCTGTGGCACAGTCTCCCCTAGAACTAAAAACTGTAGAGTGGGAGAAAACAGGGGCCACCATCCCTCTGGTGGGACAAGACATTATTGACCTTCAGACGGAGGTCTGAGTGGAAAGGGAAGAAAGGGACTTTTTTTTTTCCGGAAAACAAACGAAACAAACAAACAAAACCACGTTTTAAAGAAATGATTAAATTAAATCGGAACCGAGCGAGAGAAGTGTTTGGTTTCTTTTGAAACCTTTGGTAAGATGGAGTAACTTTTGTATTGTTCTCAGCAGAGAGGGGAAATATTACTTTATAGAGTATAGTAGCTGTAGGTTCAGGACAACACGAGCTTTCCCAGGTAGGACTGGAGAAGTGAGCCTGGAAGAAAGCGAGGAGGAGGCAGAGGGTGGGGAGGAGCTGCTGGGGAAGAGCCCTGTGGATGCTTTCGGGCCGCTGCCACACGCCGGGAGCCTTCCTGCTTTGCCACCAGGAGGTGCAGAAGGACAGCCAGCAGCCACTGCGAAGGGCCAAGGAGATCGAGGTTGTTTGGAGAACGCAAGAGGTGATGCCAGCGGTGCAGTCCGGCTGGAAGTCCTGGAGGAGACCCAGTCTCAAGGGGCTGTGGCATCCCTTGCCAGTCCTCGCTCCCCACCTCTCCCTCACCAGCTTGTCTGAGAAGGAAGGAGCCGGGATGTGCCCAGCAGTGGCCGAGAAGACGTCCCCACTTCTCCGTGCCACCCCATGACCTGGCATCTCCGCCGTGGGTCCGTACGGGGACTAGGGGGGACGTGGTGGGCGAGAGTCACGTCACCCATGGCTCAGGTGGAGAGGTAAGGTGGGGCTTTCTCCTCTCAATCCCCCCGTGGTGGAGCTTCTGTGCCCCGAGGAGTGGGCCAAACACAGGAGGAAGGAACCACCTCCAAAACCTGCTCGCCCCGTCTCCAGGGAGAGGGTTGAAGGTGTTAGAAAAAGAGACCACCAAGACGAATGTAGGTCATTTCATTGACTGTTACATAGATAAACTCAGCACAGGCCTTGCGAAGGTCTGCTTGGCCTCATCCTTTTTTTTTTTTTTTTTTTTCTGTTACTTTTCCTTGCTTTCGGACTCAGATTTGTTCCAAGCTGCCCCTCCCTGGAAGGCAGAGAGAGAAAGAGGGAAAGACAGATCCACCGATGTACCTGGAGATATTTGGTATACAGAGATGTTGCCTTAGGACATTGAGACAAACTGACAACATGAATAACGTCCACTTGGAAACAAACAGACAAAAAAAAAATAATCTATTTTTTTCCTTCTTCTTTTCTTTTCTTCAATAAAAAGAGAACTTGAAACCCGAGACCTTTCTTTTCTTTGGCTCTTGTCGTTTCGAATGCCTTTCCGTGCCGTAGGACCGCGCAGGCATGGGGTGAGGATGCCACCTGCTGAAGGTGGAAGGCAACTTGCTCCGTGGAAAGTTGGGGATGGTGGGAACACACAGCCCCCTTTGCCTCTCGCTTGCAATGTTTTGCTTTGCTTTATTCATTCTGGGCTTCGGTTCTTGTCCCTTCACTGGCTCTTCTTCTCCCTCCCCACTGCCCAGAGCCAGTGGGCAGGTTTGTGGTCCTACAAGAAGGAACAGGCGGAGTGGTCAGGAGCGTGGGGCATTCCTCATCGTAAAACGCTCAGCTTATTTCATCATTAAAAAAAATAACGATCTATATGTGTTTTTTTTTTTCATTAGACATTTCTCAAGGCTATTTACAAAAAAAAAAAAAAAAAAAAACGCTATCTACATTTCACCCCAAAAACAGTGTTGTGCAATATTTTTATCATTTTAAAAAAATATACCAGTGGCATTCCACGCAGCCTTTTATTTCATTTTTTTTTTAAATCATTCCCAACAGTGTCTGACATTTGGAACAACTCTCCCAGCTTTGGAGACGTGCGGTGCCAGACCTCTGGTCGTGAGTGGACGGATTCTGCCAGACAGCAGTAAAGCTTGATCAGGGTCTCAGTTATTACTGCATGTTTGGGATTCTTTTTTATTATTATTATTATTTTAACATTTTTAGGAAAAAGCTATGAATCCAAGAGGTGAAACAATCACTGCCCCCAGCTGTGCTTCTCCCACTGAGAGGTGTTGCTGGGCACGCAAACACCTCTGCGTCAGCTTTCTGTTGGGCCACCTGGGTTATTGATCTCTAAGGACAGTGGCATTTACCTTGCCATTAAGCGTGTAATATGATGGATGGAAAGAAAAACTTAAAAAAAAAAAAAAATCCAAACGGGTTAAAAATAGGGAAGATGATTACTTATAAAAACTGTGATATTATTGTCCAATTTTAGATTATTCTATGAAAAAGGAAAGCACAAAGGCCTCCCTCAGATGCCGGGTTGTATGATATTGTAATTATTATAATTACAAATAATGAATTTTAGCATACAGATATCTTTATACTGTGTTTTAAATCTTTTTTCTTTTTTTTTTCTCCCCTCCCCGTCTACCCGAGCCTGCCCTCTCCTCCCCAACCTTTCCCATTCACCCATTCACTCCGGCCGACTTGCAGGACGTTAACGGTGTTATGTAATTACAGAGATAAATGTTTGTTTAATAACTGTTGATACTCGACTTTCTCTGCTCAGTTCCTCCGGTTAATTCTGTTTGCCCTCACCCTACCTGCCCCACACCATGCCATCCCTTCCCTTCCCTCCTCTCTATGTTCGTCAGTTTTTTTTTTCCTGTACAGTTTTCAGAGCACAAAATGAATGTGTCTTATTTCTAATAAAAGAGGTGGAAACTCTAGCGATGTCTGCTTTTTAAAAGCTCCCCACGTGTGGTTTGCATCATGCCCAGGTGCTGGGAAACACCTCTGTTGGACCCGCAATGTCTCTCTGCCCTGGAAGAGCCATAACCTAGGACCAAATGTGCCCCCCAGGTGCATCCTTTGCCTTTAGTCTGTAGCTTCTTGGCACCCCAAAACCACTTTGAATTCCCTTTTCCGTGCATTGCAGCCTGTTTTTCCATGGGTATCTCCACCCCAAGCCTTGCTGCCCTCTTCCCAACCTATGCCATGAGGGGTTGATATTACCATAGACCAGAAAGGATTATTGGCAGAGGGCAGTGATGCTGGGTTACTGTTCCCAATGGGGTCTGGGTGATGCTGGTGCTGCCCTGCAGAAATTCCTGCAAAGCCAGCCCCTGGCTCACCCAGATGTCCCTTCCACCTCCATCGTCACCAGCAAGAGTGTGGCTCGGCACGTGAGGGGTTTAAGGATGTCACTCATGAAAGGCAACATTAAATGGGTTGAACCAGGCTTTATTTACTTCCTTTGCATTTCCCCTTGAGCAGCTGGAATCCTCCAGCAGTAAAAATGTGTCCTTACCTTCCTGACTTTGCTCCATCACCTGATTGATGGCTTTTAGGATTACGGGCAGGCCTGCAGGAGGTTTGGGGTCTGCCCCAGTGCTGCTGCTCTGTGGGGCCTTGATCCAGAGCCATCGCAGGTGCCCAGAAAGAGCAGCTTCCCTTGGCCTGGCTGGATTGAATTGGATCTTGGAGCAATTCGTTGTGCTGCATCCCTGCTGGGACACCTGCCACCAAAAGCAGATGACAACCCACCGTGCTTGGCATGACCCATCCCAACAGCTGGTGCGTTTGGCAGAAATAAAACAGGAGGCTTTGGCTAGACAGGCTAAAATCCTCTCATTTACACCATGCCATCAGGGAGAACTGTTGCGGCAAGATGACATCGGTCCCATGGTGTCTCCCCAGGTGGAGGAGCTTGTCCTTGCTGCAGAGGCCATGTTGTCACCACTTAGAGCCTCGGTGGCTGCTGTGAGATATCCGGAGAGGTCTGAAATGGTTGTAGTGGTGTAGGGCTGCCCAGAGGGTCTTAGCCCAGTCCCCCAACCCCTGAGTCATGACCCAGCCCATCTTCACCAGCAGCACGTGATGGCATCATGTCCTAGGGCTTCTCCATCCTTCCCAGCCCTACGTCTCCCATATTATGATCCTATAGTAGCATCAGGCAGAAGGGAACTATTAGCCTGCAGGCACCTTGCGAGGTAAGGGGCTGGGAGGGCAGGAGAACCTAAATTTCTTATTGCAGCCCCAGAGATGGGTCCTGCTCTTCCTGGAAAGAGGGAGCCACATCCCCGCAGTGCTCACAAAACTGTAATATCGGCAGCACTGGGGCTGATCTCAGAGTTGACAGATGCAGGAGGTCAGTGCATGTGCTGGTGGTTTCCTTCTGCGATGTGGTTACAATGCGTTGTGGGAGTGTCACAGGATAATTCAGCCTCCCGAGGTCCGCCCCAGATTGTCTCAATACCCCCCAAGATCCTGTTTTGTATCCACTCTAGGCTGTAGCCATGGGGTAAACAGAAAATGCAGGGGACCTACACCACGGACTCACAAGGAGCAAGTAGAGCCATGCTGCGTCAGTGGAGAAATGGTACGTTGCACAAATATAAAATACTTCTTGGTTATGACTCTGAAAAGAAAATGTATCTGAAAAACTAACATGAAGCTGAAAATTGAAGAAAATGCAAAGAATTTACCTTGGGCTGTGCATATAGGAAATGAGTCATGTAAAGCAAGACACCGTTCCTGAAAGATTTGGGACCAGGGCAGTTTTACCCACTATAACAGAGATTTCCCTCTGTTTAGGGGCTGAAAGTGTCATTCAGGCTCACTGTGCTGCCAGATGGGGCATCCAACATCAGTGAGACGAATTTGGGCCTGAGCTGAGTACCTGCTCCTGAGCTCCTGTATGACAAAACCTAAAGAGCGAAAAGTAAGAAGATTACTATTTATAATTTGTTTCTTTGTGGTTTTACCTGTTTGTTTTGTTTTGTTTTTTTCCTTATTTTCACCAACCTGAACCTTCCAGGAAGGGGCCAGTGGCTCCCCAGGGAAATATCTGCCTTGTGGCTTTCATACGAATAGCAAATGTCTTCAGAGCAGCTTCCAACAGCTTTCTGAGCAGGAAATCCTCTCAGGATCCTTGTGGATGATCTCTCCAGGTGCTTTGCTTGCTCAGACCTATTTTCCTTCATGGCTTTCCACAAAACCTTTTATGTACCTGAGGCTCAAAATTCCATTACGTTCGCCAGCTCCATACCTAGGCCGATTTCCTACCAAGCCCTGGAGACGACAACATGGATGACAAACACAGTTCTAAGCTGAGTCCACACAGGACTTTGTGGTGGTGGTCAAAATCATTCTTTCCTGGTAATATTCCTTAAATACCTGTGTATTCTTTCAGGCCTTGATGCTGAACTGCACCAGCAGAGAAGTTCACTGCTGATTGTATGCGTGCCAACGTCTCAGTAATAAACATCTCTCATTACGCCAGCTCGTTAGCAAGTTGAGTAGCTGCTACGTCTGTAATGCCATAAAAGAGACCCAGGGGAACGAGGCAGGCAGGTTTAAGTCACTCCTGAGTCTCTTTGCTGATCGTCTCAAGAGAAGTCGGCCACGCAAACCGAGCTCCCTTCCTTAACCACAAGAGCTGCCCATGGAGGCCTGTGGCGTGGAGGCGCAGGCCGGGCCTTGCCCATCTCCTCCTGCGGGTTGTGCACATTGGCGAGGAGCAACACGGCTTCGGGAGATATCTCGCGGCCACCACCACACCCAGAAGAGTTGTGGAAGTCCCAAAACCATATTCTGGCACCAGGTTCCCAGCTGTCAGCTGATTTATGGCAGTTTGCTTCTTTGCAAAGCAGCACCTCTTGGCTCCTGCTGAGATCTACTTCAGCTTCTAAACTGAGAAAAAATGATGGGTGTTGTGTTTTGTTGAGAAACAAAGACAAGCAGGACTCACAACCAGTAGGGAGAATTACCATGTCAGGTCTGGGTAATCTGTTTTGCTTTCTCTCCTTTCAGATTTCAATTAAGAAATAACAAGGCACAGGAAGGGTAGTACTCTCAGCTGCTGATTCCTCATCAACACAGACACACCAGGGCTGGGTCCTCGCCACCATCTCTTCCTATTGACTCTAAAGCCCTTTAAGTAACAGGCCAAATTAGAGGAAAAGGGAAGTCAGCACGGCAAACAAAATTTCTGCTATGTAAACACACGCTGCTCTGCTGGCAGCAGCAGCTGGGCAGGTGTTAAACACGTGTTTATTGCAGGACATCATCAAGGTTCCGCTTCAGTTAATTAATCCAGATCTCTGAAGAAATGCAGGTACATGCCAGAACACCAAAATCAGTACAGGAGAGAGGCTGAAATTCCTTTCTCAGTGAGTCCTGAGCAGTCAATAGTGAGAGGAATTTCTCTGCTGGCACTTCATCATTTCACGTGCTCAAGAAGTTGTCCCTGTGAGAGCCACTGCCATGTCCTACACAGTGGTTGTGGAGAAAAATGTCATAAGTGGTACAAAATGACAGCCTAGCCCTAAATGTCTGACACGTGCATGCATAGGCACACAGATACACACACGCACACACACACATGTATATATTTCCATACACACACTTGCACATGTCCTTACCCACTACTTCATACACACACAGGTAAACCACCATAAGTGTACAAAACCACTGAAATACATTTTGACAGGCTAAATATAGTGCATTTGTGCTGTCAAAGTGACTTTAGAAAGATGCTCAGCCACTAGGACATATATGAGAAATGTGCTTAGTGGATGCCAGAGGGAGAATGGGAATTAAGCAGGAAGTAGCAATTAATTAGCTGCAGCAACATTTGTCAGATCTGCCCATCTGCAATGGCTTTCTTGTTGCTTTTTGATTTGTTTATTAGTTGTGGTGTGTTTTTTTTTTTCTCCTTTTTTTTTTTCTATTTATGATGAGGAAACTGTTTTTTTTTTTCTACCAGTAGACCAGTATAAAGTCCAACTTCAGCAATGGTAAAGCAAAGCACAATTTTCTTGCTTGATCCTATAGGGCTGCTTATTTTTGCCTCCTGTGGGCTACTGGAAATGTGAATGAGCCATTTAATTCTAAGCCTAGCAAACTGCTGCCTTCCTGCAGAGATCAGGACCAGCAGAAATAGAAAACAGCTCAGCGTATGGAGGTAAAAAAACAAGTTTAGGGTCATGTCTGGGGGTAGCACCTCAGGATACATCATGAGTTTTGTTATGGAGCAGAGAGTAAAAGAGATGGGAACTCAGTTTCTAGTTTTGTCACAAGCTTCTTTGCATCTCTTTGCATAAATGCACTAATCTATGTTTCAGCTTCCCCAGTGTCTTGGGCACTGGTGATGGCACCCAACATGACCACAGTTTCCCAGGTTTTGCAGCCCATGCAAAGTGACCTGCTGCTGCGGCTGGCACGCAGCTGTGCTTTATGCAGCACACAGCAGGGAAGAGGTGTGCTTTTTTATTATTATTATATATATATATATATTTAATCTAATGGAAAATGTCAACTTCAAAGCCATGGAAATTCAAAATTAAAATCAAGCCCTTCGTGGCAGCACTTTGACAAGTGACCTCTCCAGAGGTGGAGCAACGACCAAAGAGTTATGCAAATGTTGGGAATGATTTGAAAGCAGAAGAGGCAGGAGAGAAAGGAGCCGGCAAATACCACAGGAAGTGCAGAGGAGTTTCTGTTCAGTAGAAATAATTGATTGAAAAGGCAAATTGTTATCTCCTGGGCTGTGTGGGATGAAGATTTTCAAGGAATGGATAATCAAAGGGTCGTTTAATGCATACCAGGAGTTTCTTCGCTTTGATCAATTGTTGTCTGAAATGACTGGTAGCATCTTGGCATTACTTCATGTTTGGACCTATTATTAATACAGTAATTTGGGCTTTGACGCCTCGGCCAACGTAGGCTTCCATCACTTGTGGGCTTTTTGCATTTCAATGGGAAATAAGAGGCCATATTATCTTCAAAGGACTGGCAACCTGTTTGAAAAACAGGAGGGGCACAGGGGACTGGCAGAGAGGCTTGACTTGAGCACAGAAAATCCAGCAGCAGAGGAGATGGCCAAGCATCAGCCATCTGATTCCTCCACAGATGTCCTGTAGGCCAAGCCATAATACCATTCCAGCTACTAGATCCTCTCACTCTCCTTTGTCCAATTCTCTGCAAGAAGCCAAAAGCCTGGGAGGAATTGTGGGGTCCCAGTTGCTGGTATCTCCGCTGACACAAGCAATAAGCTGTCTTTTGACCCATGATATGGTAGGATAGCAATATCATGGATGACATGTATTATTTATTAATGAAAAGAAGTGATTTAGAAGCTTGGCCTCACTGATGCTCTCCATTGTCCAAGGTCAGGACGGTTTATAAAGGGCCATCCCCATTCAGTCTCAGGCAGGGCTTTGGCCAAAATTGTAAGAATCGGTAGAGACAAAAGCAAATAGGAAGTATTCTTGGCTGCATTAGGCAAAGTATCACCAGCGGGTCAAGAGAGGTAATCTTTCCCCTCTGGTCAGCAACTGGGAGGCCACGCCTGGAGTGCAGGGTCCAGTTCTGGGGTCCCCAGTACAAGAGAGACTTGGACGTACTCAGGAGAGCCCAAAAGAGGACCACCAAGATAATGAGGGGACTGGAACATCTTTCCTACAAGCAGAGTCTGAGAGAGCTGGGACTCTTCAGCCCAGAGAAGAGGAGGCTCAAGGAGGATCTCATCAGCATCTATAAATAATCGAAGGAAGGGAGCAGAGAGATGGAGTGAGGCTTTTGTCAGTGGTGCCCAGTGCCAGGACCAGAGGCAATGGGCACAAACTGGAGCACAGGAGGTTCCCTCTGAACATCAGGCATCATCACTTCTGTGCTCTGCAGGTGATGGAGCCCTGGCACAGAGGGGTTGTGGAGTTTCCTCCTTGGAGACCTTCAAAAGCCACCAGGACGTGGTCCAGGGCACCCTGCTGTAGGTGGCCCTGCTTGAGCAGGGGCTGGGCCAGATGGACCCAAAGGTCCCTTCCCACGTCAGCCTTTCTGTGGTTCTCTGATTCTGTGAAAATGGACCACACAGTTAGTCAGTTGACCAAAGAGAACTTGTTTTCCATAGTAATTCATTACCTTCCTTAAATAAAACCGCTGATTTTGCTGAGCTTAGATCAGCAGTCAGAATAATTTGTCTGTTCTCAGCAACAAATAGATTATTGCACTGTGGTATTGATGGAGAAAATGAGACATCATGTGAGTCATGGAAAAGAAAGCTGCTGAGAATAAAAGACTATGATGAGAGTAAGGCAGGAGTCAATAACTATATTCCTCAGTTAAGTTGCAGAGTTTGTCTTACTTAATGTGTTTGCTCGATACCTTGGAACAAAAAGATAGGTGTTTGCCAAGAAGGTTTGGAGGCAAATATTTGAAGTGTGTTGTCAATACAGAGAAGGATTGAGACATCATCTGATAAGGATAACTAGATGCCCAGTGAGAGCAGGGAGAGGGGCTGCCTAGCATTTTTTCACACAAAGTACACTGCCAAGCTAAGCACAGAGCTTGTGCTGCATCCCAGGAGGCTCAGCAGATGGGAGCAACAAAGGACAGAGGGTTGGATGCATTCAGGACAGTCATCAATCAGAGAAAAATCAAATGCCAAGCTTTGGGTGTACCAGGGAAGACCTTTCCAAGACAATAAAGAGGAGATGACATTTTGCAAGAGCTTGGTGAGATTTCTCTGGAGCACTGTGTGTATTCATGCACAGGGGGGTCCTTGGGATGCCCAGCCTCATGAGATTCTGGTGCCTCATTGGTGGTGATGCCAGTGCAACTGGTCACTTATGGTCAAAAAAAAGAGGGATTCAGACCAAGAATAGCTAGTCAAAAGCTCAGAGAAACCGAGACCACGTGGTCAGGCCAAGAGAGACCAGCTTGCTCAGTGCTTAAACAATGTCAAGAGTTGATCACGGTTGCCAATGACTTTGTTGTTGCAATGGGAGAAAATATCAACAAGAAAAAAAAATAAAATGAGAAAAGAGTTCTACAACATAAAAAGCAACTGATTATAGAGATACAAATGGATAAAGTGAGGGTGGAAGCTATGAAAGACTGTCTGTCCAGGAGAGGACAGGTTTTCTTTTCAAAGCAACTGAGCATGTGTTTCCTACCACAGGTTAGCTAATGGCACAGCACGAGACCCACACACACGTCCCTTTCTGCTTCGCTGAATTCATATCCTCCATGTGGGAATGGAAAGGATCGCAAGGTCACATATTAACTTAGTGACAAATGAAGAGCAGAATTCTGACCTTTCTTACGAAACCAGCCCTCTCGTTCTGCCAAAGCTTTCCAACGGCATCTTTCCTCTGGGAGGTCAGGGTGCTTTCTTCTCTGGTCCCTTGGGAGTCTGTGAGCAACAGACTGGAAATAACTCATCTCCCGTCCTTCATCCTGGATGGAGAGGGATCTGAACAGCAACAGGGCCACTTGTTTTCCAGCTGTTCCCTGGATGTGGGCAGGCACCTGCCAGACTTGTTGGAATCAGGGACTTGCAGACCGGTTCAAAAGTGGAAAAAGGGGTCTAGAAACATAAGTTTCTTTGTGCCAGCTTGTCCCAGGTCCATGAGATATGAAGAAGAAAATCAAGGAACACCGATAAAAGGAAAAGAAGGAGGGATCTTATTTTTCCCTCCTTTCCCAGGCATGGCTAATTACAAAACCCTTCAGAAATGCTTCTGCTGAGCAGGTGAGGGGCTGAGATGAAACAGCAACTTAATCCACGGGGATGAGCTCCATCAATGATCCAATTATTTAGGATTTGATGTCTTTTGTGTTTCAGAGTTGGCAATTCCCAGCCTTGTGTACAGAGATGGACTGCATTTCGCACCAGTGAATTTAGGGTGGGGGGAGGCATTGGAGAAGACTGCCTTGATTTACAAACGAAGGCGATTAGCATATAAATTGGTCCTATAGGTTAGCGAGCAGTGTAGCCTTGCCGAGCTGAATGAATCAGCAGGGCTGAGTCTGTGGGAAGGAGGCAAATTAAAGTCTCTGCTCATACCGCTCACTTTAGAGTGCTGGCAAGAGAAAATGAAAGTCATTTTTTGTGTCGACTTTATTTATCTTTGATTATTTCTCACTTGCTGCAGCTTTAATTTCTCCCTCCTTCTCTCTTTCTGTCTCCCTTCTCTCCTTTTCTCTATCACTCACTCTCTGATAGGGTCCTCCACATCTGTCCAGCACCACAAAACATTATTTCCTATGTAATATTGACTAAGAAAGCTGATTTTTCTTTCTCTTTTTCCTGGATGTTTTGTCTTTTTGCCCCTCTTCCTTTATCCCTTTTATGCTGACCTCTCAACTTTTCTCATTTTCTCTAACATTTGTTTTCCTGCTGCATTTCTTGCTCCCTCTTCCTCTTCTTTTTACTCTTCTCATGAAGAAACAACTAAAATTCCAAATGTAAAATGATAAAAACAGCAAATGGGAGGGGGGTGGTCCTCATGCTCTGTTTCAGTTTCATCCCTTTCTGTTCCTGGGAATGGCTCTAGCAATGCACCTTTTACTTTCTGAGCTCTGGCGTAACACGTAGCATCCATTGAAGCACCCAGCCCTTCAAGCCGTCCCACCAGGTCTCTGTTATTGCAGGGGTGTTGTTATTGCCAGGACCTTGCTGCAGATCCCCGTCTCCACTGCTTGTTCCACTGCTTGTATACCCAAGGGAGGTAGATTCTTTGCTGACCTGTCCTCATACGTTTTGGGAGCCATCCCCTTACTCCAGGTACTTACTACCCTGACCTCCAATTCCCTCAGCTAACAGAGAGCTGTAATCACCACCCCCTAAATACTTAGTCCTCCTTTCCATGTTGGCAAGGTTATAGGCAAAGATGTCCTTACCTGCTTTGGCAAATAGGTCCCAGTTCCCAATAGGGACATAAAACCCAAGTGGTAGCTCTTTGGGTTTTATAAACAAAAGTTTCAGGCCCTTTTTCAGGAATCAGCCTAGCAGGGACACCACAAAAGAGCTATTGGTTTCTGTAGCCCCAAGAAGCTACAAGAGCAACTAGTTTTCCAGCTCACTACAGGCTACAGACAATGCAAATGTCCCAGGGCTTGCTCACTTTGCTGTTCCAGCTAAAATACACTCAATCAAAATGAAGTAATTTAGGTTGTCCCTTGAAAAATCTGGATATAGCAGTTAATGTATTTAAGCCCCGGGCCATGTTTGGGTTCTGCAAATGGAGTTTGGCTGTTGAGCTCCATATGCTGCCCTAGAAGATGTTTCTTGCTCCAGGAGTTTTATTTTTATACACATTGATCAAGGATGAGCTGAGGCGAAGAAACAAGTAACTCCCCTTGTGTTCATGTACATTCATATTTAGCAACTGCGGACAGTAGCATAGAGCAAGGAGCATCTCCCCGGGCAGGAGCATGGACCACGAGAGCATCCTCCTTCTCTCCTAGCTCTCTTCTGAGGAAGGTGGTTTAAAAAGAAAAATTGGTTTAATAAAGAGCATCTCACTGTGTGATACGTCAGCCCTGGGATATCAGTACATTTATCTGCACACATTATGGGTTTAATTTGGTCCGTGCGAAACCTAGAGAAAACCAATTAAAAAACTCTTATTAAATAACTCCTCATCAAAAAAATGGAGTTCAGTCTGGTAGCTGGAGCCAGAGAGATGAACAGGGCTCCTGGGCTCTATCAGATGGGGGCGAGGGAAGCTCTGAGCCATCTCCCCATGTGTTTTTTCTTTGCCATGCTGAGCACATACATACAGTGGGGAGGACAATACCTAATACAATATTATTTGATGTGAACATGGGTGAATCCATTTGAGAGGGCTGAAGGGAAGGCACTGGAAAAAAAAAAAAAAAAAAGGAACAAAACTGCACACAAAATGCTGAGTTACAACTGCCCTTGAATAAGGCTTTAACACCATAACATGATGATAAGCTTTGAACAGAACTTTTTTCCTTATCAGACCAGGTGGGATTTTCTTCTACGTCCATGCGAAGATCAAAAAAAATAATCAGTTTTTCCTTTCATTAATTTTTCATGTACAAAGCCCCTGGAATAATTATTTGTCCTGAAATAAACCACCTCGGCCCCAATCAACTGAGTCATAAATATTGATGGGAAAGAAAAACTGGCAGAAATGTTTCCTCTGAGCATTCGAAGGCAAGTGAGTTGTAAATACAAATGCAACCAGCTGGCATTTTCCAGTATAATGAAAGCCTCTTGCTTGGATTTAGCAATCAGAGCCCAGGACATGATTCTGGGCCTGCACAGATGTCCTGGGAGCAGGACTTTTGGACAACTTGCCCTTTGCCTGGACAACAGCTGTTCTGTAATCTCTGCCCCAGGGTTTCGGACAGACCACTTGTTGTGGAGTTCGCTGAAAACCCTGGCGCCTAAACCCCAAACTCCTGTTCTATTCCATAGAGAGATATTCGACCTCAGAAACGGAGTCTGGCATGTGATTTGTCTCGTCTTAATGTAGACACTCAAAATATGTCATGTGAATTACTTGCCAAGCATATCTCCTTCTCTTTGTGAACTCTAAAATGAGTAACCAACTACAGGTCCTTAAAGACTGGCAAAGTCGATCCAAAACTGCCTTCTAGTTGCTCCATGATCAACTCGATTTGTTCTTTTCATAGCAATGTGCTGATTACGTTAGCTTAGAAGAATGTAAAGACTGAAGAAGAAGCAGGGTGCTAGAAAGTAAATAAATAGCTAGATAGATAAATAAAAGGATGATTTGGTCTTGGAATGTTCAACTGACCTAGGAAAACAGTCTGATTATAAATTGCCAAAGACTTTTCCTTCCAGGAGCCAGAATGTGTGTTCTCATTAAGAAACAGTTTTACAGGATAATCCAGTATTGTACTGATTCCTGCCAATGCACCAGATAAAGCGTAATGTCACTAGGATGGATTCTTCAAAGCAGAGGAAGGAAAGAAGCAAACAGGCTTCTTATTGCAGCTGACTGTTTTCTGTATCTTTAGATGTTAAGTACTTGAAAATCGTTTGTCCAGAAAGAGTGGCAATGGAGAAGAATCTAATCATGTGGCACTATTTTTCCATTCCTATGTTTTTCTGACTTAAAAATATAAAAGGAGAAATATTCATCATAACTTTTTAAAGACTGAGAAAGATGCTTCAGTAGATTGGATCTCTCTCTGTTCCTTATCAAATTCACTGTTTCCAGGGATGCTTTCCAGTGAAAAGAGGGCATTCATCTGGCTCTGATACATACCAAGAAATCTGTCAGGACTACACCATCATGATTAAAAGTTGTGTCAGCCAGCAACATTCCTCATAACTTGCTGAGGCCATGTCTTTTCTGCAGTGAGCTAACAGTATATGGTCTGTGCTTGGTTCATTTCCTATTTGGTAAATCCAGGGGCAGGATCCCTGGTGGTGTAGTTCATGTTTCCATAGCAGATGCTCCATTTTTCTTCCATGATGCAGGTGGAAAAATTAACTGGGAATCTTCTTCTTCAGGTCACAGACATTATAAGATGTGCTCCATCTACCCAGAGCAGTGGCATTTTACATCGAATTCTGAGATAAATGCTCCCTTGAATAAGAGGAAATTGCATTTGCCAGATCTTGCCCATTGTTTGATACTTAGTTCAAGGTACAAAGATTTGTGCTTTCATCACTGAGGGGCTAATATTAGATCTGGCAAAAGGAAAAAGTTGTTCATTCATCCTGCATGTCCCACGTAGTCCATCAGGATACGATCTGTTCCCCAGCTGTGCTTCAAAATCTTGTTGAGCTCCACGATGTCTTATTCTGGAGGAAGAAAAACCTAGGCATGCCCCAGCTGCCAATATAGGTGGTGGGAAAACACCAGGTCATATTGTTTCTTAACAATTGCCTTTCAGCAAAATGCTCTATGGCTTCCCTGCAGCTGAGCATTGCCTCCCCATCCCCTTCCCCCAAATGCGCATCGCCATTCAAACGAAACTGCAGTCGCTCATCAAGATTCAGAGAAAAAGGTCCACATTTTCTTAATTTTATCGTAGATGTTCTTAATAAAAATTAAAGCTGACAAAATCTTTTGTTGTTGTCGTTGTAATTCCCCTTCGTCCTACAAGGGCACCATTACTTTCAGAATGTATTAAGATTTACTATCTCATTCTCTAGCAGTTTATTGCTGGGTTACACTTGGGAGAAAAACTGCTCTAACAAGTGCTTACTAGCAAAGGGCCCTCAAGATGATGTGGCAAGAAAGAGCATTAAAAGAAATTCCATTAAATACCAAGAAAAGTTTAACATACTTGTAAATAAAAGAAAGCAGCTGCTTTAAAAACCTTGCACAGAGAAAGGGGGGACGTGTATAACGCAGCAAGCTCTGGTGGCTAGCATAAGTTAGAGAAACTGATTTTTAATACCTCTTTTTCTGTTGAAACTATCTTTTACCCAGAATATGTTAATTCCCTTACTGGTAACTGTAGGAAAGAGGTTCATATGCCCATGTAGGGGCTCAAAAGAAGTTTGCTGTTGTTATTGTTTTTAATTTGTTTGTTTTTAATCCAATCTTCTGCCTGGTTAAACTAAAACACATTTCGGTCCTATATATGGGATCCATAAGATGTTGCAATGGATCAGGGTTTGTGTGATGTTAGTGGTGTTTTGGAAGTGCTCTCAGGAGTCTGGACTATTTTTATTTAGGGTTTTCCAATTAGACAAAATATCTGGACAAGGTTTATTTAAAACAGAGCTTTCAGCACATCTTTTCAGACAAACATTTCCCGTCTAAATCTAAACAAAGGTTGCTTGTTTGTTGTAATCCCCTAAAAAATTAAAAACATGATAAATAAATAAATTAACCTCCAAAGGGACCAAAATTATTCTCTGAATTGAGTTTAATTAAGTCACTCCTTTCAAGCAATTTATAAATGAAATCATGGATAGTGCAGTATAAATTTGAAATTGAAAATTTTGGGGAATATCTACCTAATTCCTGTGGAAGAATTGTTTGATTCCTCCTCTCTAAAAGCAATATTTCTTCCCTCCAATTGGAAAAAAAAAAAAAAAAAAAAACTTTTTTGAAAGACTTTAGCTACCTGAAACCGAAGCAAAACATTCAATTATAAGTGAAGAAAATACATAAAAGTAAAATGTGAACTTTCAGTTCTGTACCAACCCAGCTGAATCACACCCACTTCCCTTTTTGATTCTGACACTGAACTGTGACTCTGTATAGTTCTGAATTTTTGCTTCCTGGAAAAGCTAACATTTGGAGATACTGGATATTAGTAAACTTCATTATCAAGACACATCTATTCATGCTCTATATTTAGGGGCCTTGCATTGCAACAACCTTGAAAGAAGTGCCAAACTGTCCTATAACAGAGATGAGTCTTACATGAAGAGTTCAGGCTTATGGTGATGAAAAAGATGGTCTGTATGCTTCTACAAACAATTCTCAGAAAAAGGAAGTCCCACTTGTTGGCTGAATATCTACTTTGTCAAAAAAAAAGAAGTTGACTGAATCATAGCAAGCTTGAGCATTTCAGCTTTCAATAGCTATCATTTGTTTTTATCTCAACCTCATTAAACCCTAATGCAACTGAGAGCTTGGTTCCTAAGCAAGGACTAGCCACTGTCATGAACAGCAGAAGAGATCTCGAGTTCTGAAAACTTGGGTTTTTTTGTTTGTTTGTTTTTGTTTGTTTGTTTGTTTGTGTGTTGCTTTGGTCATAATTTTCAAACCCGTGATTCCCCATTGGTCATAGGAGGACAACAGGATGATTAATCAGGATGGAAAGCTCCTTTAGAGGTCCCTAGCCCAATCTCCTTCTCAAAGCAGGGTCAGCTGAGGTCATACTTGGTTGTACCAGTCATCATTCAGTCAGCTATTGAAAACCTCCAAGGTTGCAGCCCCTTTAGGGCTACCTATTCCTGTTCCTCATCATGGATTTTTTTTTTTTTTTCCTTAGATCGAGGCTGAATCTTTCTTGTTTCAACTTGGGTCTACTGCCTTGTCCTCCTTCCATGTGTCTCAGTAACCTCCCTGCAGATACAGGGGACTGCTGGGAGGTCTCTCCCAAAGCTATCTCTCCTCCTGGCTGGAGGTATCCTTGACCATGGCAGAGAGTTGGAACTAGATGATCTTTGAGGTTCCTTCCAACCCAACCCGTTCTATTCTATGATTCACAGACTCTATGATTCTACAGTTCTATGATGCACTGGACTCCATGCTGGTCTCCATTAGCAACTAATCAAAAGCAGACATGGCAACAACTAGGAGCGACCTCCAGGAATTTTTACCTGAAGAAATGCCTGGCACTGGAAGAAAGGACCATGGCAAGGTAGAAAGGTGCTGAGATCTCCCCTTGCTCTTTCCTCTCAGAGGCACCCCAGTGGATGTTGAGCAAGGTCTTGTGCTGTTGTAAGTCAATGAAATTGAATTACTGGCTTGTAGTCAAAAAAGTTCACGTGTTACTATCAATAAACAAACAGCTGAATATATCTCTTGGTGTCAAAAGTCAATATCTCATTTTCTTAGTGGAAAGGAGAACACTTTGCTGTGGTAGACAAAATCTTTTGTAATCAAATGGGAAACAATAGCCCTATGCTTCAAATTGCTCTGTCTTCTAAAACTTCATTTTGAGCTCTTAGAAAAACAGGTATAACTAAAAAAAATCAAGGATCAAACAGATCCTCTAGGATTCTTAATACTGAGGGTTATTTTGCGTTTCAAATGGTGAATACAACAATGAATACAACAGGTTTCTAAACTAGTAATAATAATAATAAATGATTAAGTGAAATGGAGAAACAGGACGAAGGAAGCTCATTTCTCCCTGTCAGGATCTATAAACCTACACTGGGTTTGAATATAGCTGAATACCTCTTTCTTTGATCAGCTCAGGGAAGCCCACTTTTTGGTAGGCTTCAAAACACAGCCAGCTTAGGTCTGAAAGATGTTTAAGGTATAATTAAAGTTTCAGTGAGATGGGACTGGTCTTTCCTCTTACATTAATGCAACTCGGATTTGACAGGCTGACAGATAAAACAATAATCCATAACTACTATATCTCATATAAATTGAGCCAAAACCATTAAAAATACCTGCCCCTCTGAACTGACTGAGAAGCAATGTGCATAGAGCTTCGTGCTTGTGCCAAGAGGGGTAATTAAGATGCATCTCAGGTATTGGCTTGACTTGTCTATTCTTATCCCTCCTCCATTATTTACAACTATATAACATTTGCAGAAAATCCTGTTACATTGGGATTCACATCCCATCTCAAAGGCAGGTTTTCACCCCATCCTTTGTAAATCAGGTTAGCATTGGCTCTGAGTGAAATGCATTATATATCACGCTCATTAACAAAGCATACGAACACATGGCTGGGAAGATAAGGCACTTCAAGAATAGGAGAAGAAATGCTGAGATGGCAGGCTGCCTTCTGTAGAAAGAAATGTCAGTAAAACTTCAGCACAATGAGATTCTTCAATCATCTTCCCCACTAGCCCATTCCACCAGCTAACTACCCCTCTGAGCACGCTCCCTCACTATCTCCTGTCTGTGCCATTTTAAAAAAGCAACAGCAAATTAAAAATTCACGCTGAGGTTACTGAGCCATTCAGACGAGTCCAGGAAAACCTGACATTTTTCTTTTATGCATCTTGCATTAAGTACAGGCCCTACAAACATTACCAATAGGGGTGATACTCTGAATTTACCAGTCACAAAGTAGTGAATTACTGCATCTACTTCTAAGCACACAGTATCTGTGTCTTACATAAGATTTCTTTTGCAGAGGAGGGAATACTGGATTCCCTCATCCAAAAATGAAGGCTGGCATCTTTTCTGTGGGTTCAGATTTTTGTTCTTAAAAAGTTGCACTTTTCATTTCAGCAAGTGATAAGATCTTTATCTTCTGCCAGGACATTTCAGGCACAAGAACAGAAGTTCTGGCTTTTACAGCTCGGGTTAGTTTTGCATTCGTGTCATCTGAGATGATTGATTTTCCTGTCTATAACTTCCCGGCACATGTTGTTCTGCATCTTTATAGCTGGTATTTGTTGGTGAATGCTTGTTATCACTGGGAGCTAAGGAATCAGAACAGAGTTTAATGTGCCATTTACCATTACCAAAGTACCGTCCTTGCAGAGTCTATCAGTGCCTTCATACGAAACTGAGATGTCAAAATGGCAGTGGTGCTCCGCAGCTGGCAGCACTGGCTGTGAGGATGTGTGTGTTTCCACCCCATGTCAGGCTGAAAACCTTCCAAATTGTATTTGCCAAAGCTTCTGTATAGGACTGGGGTTAGCCTGATGATATTAGGAAGTGAGAACCATTCCTCACATGATTCAGAAGTATTGTGTTATCAAGCATGTGAATGCTTCTGTTACTTCTCCTTGCTAAGTTTGCTTCTTAAACTTCTTAAACAATAGCCTAGGGTTCACAAACTAATAAAGAGCCCAAAGGTTGTTTGAAGTTTCAGTGGAAAAAAAGAACAGGGAGAACTGAAAAGGCAGAATAATATTTTTCAATTTTTCCTGTATGAAACAGATAGTAATTCAGGTTTTGAAATAGACTCTCATTTCTATTTTCTTCATCTTACCATAAAAATAAAATAATAAAAAAAAAGAAAAAAGAAAAAGCTTAGCTGGAATATTTCCACAGTTCAAAGCACTGACTAGCTTGAAACTTTTCCTTTGGATCTGACATTTTGTTTGTTTGTTTCATTCCAAATAGCAACAAAAGTTGTGTGTGTACATATATATATATATATATATATTTCAAGAAAATGCCAATGAAGCCACAATCAATTTTTCATGATGTAGCAGACACCAGCCCTCGCTGCCTCCCTGCTGGGTCAGGCTGTGCTCGCTGACAATTCAGACCTACAGACTTAAAAAGCATTTCAATGCCAAAGAGCAGGTGTCTCCAAACCATATTTATTGTCTCTGGGAATTAATTATTACTTAGGGGTAGATGTTGAACACAATGTTGCACAAAATATTGGATGTCTTAACTTGAGATATCTCTTTTAAGTCATGGGGTCAGGCTTTGCCCACTGGACTCTGTTCTTGGCTCTGGAAAACCCTCCTGGGTTGGCCTAGGGTTGTCATGCCACATTTGTTTTCCTTAAATTCATCTCCAGTTTTCTTTTACTTTTTATTTTTTCAACTGCAAATAGAAAGTCTTCTCTCTTGTTGTCCCAGCATGAACTGCAGGGGTGGCAAAGTGCATGATTGACAACCCATCCCTCAAAATCTTTATGTTTCTCACTGAAGGATGGGCAAAGATTTCTAACTAGGAGTGTAGATTACCAAAATATCTTTGTCTAGAAGGTGCTGCAGATTTCCAAAGTAATATTTAAAAGGTCTAGTCTTTACAGCTATACCAAGGTATACAGAAATCCTGAAAATTTGAGTGTTTCCAGAAGAAATGTCCAATTCTGACAGCAGCACAAGAAAAGTAGAATATTTTATAAATAATGTCTTCTTTTCCACAATTGGATGAGTGAGGTACTTGAGTGAATAATTTCTTGAGGATATGGTGTTAAAATGAGTGGCATTGGACCCTGTATTTATCTCATTTCAGCAAATGTTAAATACTCCTTTACCAATATGAGTCATGGTATCAGCAACTGCTCTTCAGGAGTATTAAGGAAGATTCAGGTGGAGGATGCAAGAGCCTGAATGCCTCTTTGGATAGCCAAGTGTGCTCTGTAGGTGCAACTGGCATCAAAAATTAATGGTAAAGAAAAAAAAAGAAAAAAGGTAACCTTGGACTTCCAGAATGACACAGGGAAGACGGTTTGCCTTGGCTGAAATACATCAGTCAGGCAAAGATTTCAGGTGCTTCTTCCAGGTC
This sequence comes from Heteronetta atricapilla, assembly GCA_011075105.1. Lineage (NCBI taxonomy): Eukaryota > Metazoa > Chordata > Aves > Anseriformes > Anatidae > Heteronetta > Heteronetta atricapilla. The sequence continues at coordinate 156,895,977 of CM021732.1, forward strand.
TCCAATGACTTCTCTGCTCCTCAGGCAATGAACGGGAGCCCTTTTCTCTCTCAAGAATATTGAGAGGCATTGGTTCCTCCTGGAAAGGACAGGAAGATTTGGAGATATCCTATTTATATATTCCATAAATTGGGAAAACCGTTTTACATTAAATTCTAATTGGGATTTACTCGTAGATAACTCTGCTCTTCCTTATCCACAAGCTCCTACCCCTTGCAACAGTCACCACTGAGCTAAAATGAATACTGCTATCTGTACCTGTGGGAATGCAAAAGGACTCGTGAGATGCACAATAAATAAGGCAAAATGGCTGTATGCTAAGAGTAGCGTGGTCTTATGTTATTGTGAAAATCCTGTCCAGAAAAAATGTTATTTCATCATGACCAAGTAAGGGATGAGTGTTGCCTGATAAATCATTTTTACTACAAAGCCCTTTGGGAGGGAATTCTATATGAAAATGCAAGATAATTCAATGATGAACACTGCACAGATTTTAGTACACCCAGTTATAGCTACAATTTCAACAGATGAGCTATGCCATTATCTTGTTTCCTTCCCCAGTACTCAAAACACTGGTCTTGAGTATATTCCTCAGCTCTAGCTCTCACAACCATGATGATACAGCACAGTGAGAGAGCTGGGACAGAAATTAAAAGAAAGATGTGGAGGCACTGTGTAAAGGAAAGAAATCTCCAAAGGGATATAAAAATGTAAATAATAAATGTCATCTGAAATGGCCTCTTGGGCTAAATCATTCGCACAATGAGAAGCTGGGTCGTATAAGAAGCAGTTGGAATAATCCTCTGGTAAACTGTGAATTGAAAGCAATGGCCTTAGATGGGTCAATACTTGGCTCCAACTCCTCATATTTATGGGTTTCTCTTTCCATGTTCCTCTTTTATATGACTAGCTGCTGAAAAAAGGTGCGAAGAGAAAGCTTTCTGCTGCCTTTTACCCACAGGAGATATTGAATGAGCAGCTGTTAAAAGCAAGGGGAATCTCACGGATTCAATTGGCCTCTTAATTGATGGTCCTCAAAGAGATAAAGAAGAGACACCATTTCTGAACGGCAGCACATCATGTGAAGTAAACCTGAATGAGCACTGAAGCAGCCATGGAAGTGGAGAGGATAATTTTGCTAGGAGCTAAAAACTGGGGGAATTTTGAGGTGTTCTGGTTCAGAAAGCATCATGTTCGATAAAAGACCTCTGTTTATTTGGTTTGCCAAGATGCAGCGGGATCATATCCTCTTCCATTTGAGCTACTCTTTTCAAATGAGGCTGGAAACAGTCCTTTCGTGAGTCCTGGAGGAACCATAAACCACCTCCTCCAGTGAACCCTGGCACCAGTAAGAACGATGGACACGTGGAGGGCATTTTATGAAGAAGTGGAAAATTCTGCAAGAAATAATTCCTTAAGAAAGAAAAGAAAGGTCTCTGCTTCTAAATGTCTCTTTTTGAAACAAAGGCGCTATAAATTTTTAAAAACAGTTCCCAAGTAGTTTATGGAGAGTGCTTATCTGTAGAAGTAGGATCTGTCAGCTGTTCCACAAAACCCCTCCTAGTCTTAGGTGTCCTCTTTTACAAGGAATTTTAAACAAGACGGATTCCTTAATACATTAAAACCCCTTACACAGACAAGGACAATCCACATTATCCCTATAGCTACACAGCCTGCAGCAGTGTTGGCCTCCTTGAGATGTGTTTGCTATGGGCCTCATAGTGGGCTCAAGGATATTCCTTTCACAGAGCCTGGTTCAATAATCTGATATTCATGAAGAAAGCTGGTCTATCCTCATCAATCCTCACAGAAGATACTCTGTATCTGCAGATACCTTCGTCAACCTCCCAAAAGCCTCATGATAAGAAGAGCACCTTAAACAGTCCATTTTTCTCCCTCTTATTCTGAACCAGACAGGCATTGTGCATTTTGTTCATTAGCTTTAAAACTGGTGCCTATTTTGCCCCCAGTAGCTCAAAGTTTACCTGAAGAATTTGGCAGGTGTGATGAAAGAAACACTGCAAATACACACCTAAATCTATCCTTCTTTGTCATGAAAGTAAAGGAAAATAGTAACATTTCCTTTCATTTTTCCGAGCATTTTTAGTGCCTCAGCAAGTGTAGGATCTATAGGAAGACCGCATGAAAGAAACCAAGCAACACTGTCGAGATACATTTGGAAGACAAACACAAAAAGACCCCTGAGTGCTCAGTTCTGTAGATATCATTAGATTAATTTGATAAAGTTTTTAGAGTTATCGGAATATTTCCTCTGCTCATGGATTTGATCGGTTCTGCGTGAATTTGGGCTGTTGCAATGGACTTCATCCTCTCAGCAATGCCTCATTTAACAGAGCTCTAGGTTTTGTGCCCTTAGCATAAGTTTCAGCATTTATAATATAAGTGATAGAGAAGCCCAGCCTCAAGAATAAGCTTGACGTATGGCTGTAACAGTGCAATATTGAAAACGGGGGCTCTGCTTGCTCACCCTCCCTGCATTTCCTCTTCTCCCTTGCAAATAGGGCAACAAAGAAGAGGGCTGCAGCCCTGCTAGATGTGAACGCAGCAGTTACATCTGGAGTATAAGCACCACAGCTTCTCCCATAAATAAAAGAACAATGTTCCGGCAAGTTAGTTTCGCTAAACTTTTGACCCTCAGCTATGGAAGGGAAAATATCTTTAATATGAGGAGGTGGAAGGACTATGTGATTGTTGTACTAAAGATTTTCAAGGGAACAGTTAATCCTTGCCTCTGCATGGAAACGCTGTGATTTAAACACACCAAGAGGCTGGGTTCAGCTTGTTTTCTCAGCATGAGAAGCGACACACTTCTGTTATTCTTTGGCCTCTCCTCTGACGAGGTGTCCCACTGTTACTTATTTCACATTTTAACCAGACATGACGGATGGTTTTATGCTGATGTTTTCCCTGGTATATGATTACCTGGAAGATAAGTTTTTCTCTGTGGCCACACTTCTCCACAAATATTTCCATCTGGCTTCTCAGAAGGCAACATCCTACAGCCAGAAGAACTCGCCCAGCATCTCCATAATTCCCTTAGTCTAGCTTAGTCTCTGGTGACAAGATGTGATGTTTTAGGCACAATTCGGGGTCAGGGGATTACATAAGGTTACATAAACCTTCAGGAAGATACTTTTTTTTCATTCTCCAGGCTTGCTGTAGTCAACAGCTTTCAATGGGAAATAGGGATATTTCCAGGATATACGGGCTCTTTCTCTTCCCACCAGTAATGGGAAATACCAAATTACTTGCTCACAGTGAGAACTGAATTTGAAAGCTGGCCTAAGCCTGCTGCATGCCACGACCACACACTTTCTGGGCCATGCAACCATCAGGCTGTAGCTGAGGCTAAAACAGCAATGACTGCTGATGAATTGAACTGAAATACAGTAAACCAGCTGCTCCTAAGGTACACAATGCATGAACGAGATCATGAGTCCTGGAAGGGATCATACTCAGCGTATCCAGCAGCTCCAATTTAAAGTCCTGCATCTCTCAGAAACTTGCTTAAATGATTATGGTGTGAACAGTAGACATGCCTGGATTTGGGAGTAAGCTCAGACAAAGCTTTAACGTGCACCTTTTCTGTGAGACAAGCTGTAGGACTGTCACATTGCTCCTTACCTTATTTTATTTCTGGCTTTAATTCCTTGTCTCATATACATATTTCAGGAAATGTTGTTTATTTTTTTGAATTCTTATGTACTTGCATATAGACATGCCTTCACATGCTTCATTTTATTGATCTGCTTATTCATGCTTTTATTTTATTTTATTTTTTGAATTTATCACAGTCTTTTTACTGCATATCATTATGCAAAAATAAAATAACATTGCTGTATTTCAGGCATCTGTCCCCCTGTTTACACGCAACTCTGTTTCTGCCTTGCATGTTGTAAGGTCCACCCCTGCGTGCTTAGGTTGCTACAAAGGTCAGTGCTGTCAATAGACAGCACTGGCAAAATGAGCTGAGAAGGATAAGGTGGCAGAGGGGTATGGGAAGAGCGTGACTAAAAAGGTGCCCACCAGCAAAACAGAACCACACCATCTGCTAGGTAATTCTTTTTGTTATCTACATCCTTCTGTACAATGCATCTCCAGGAGCTATGTGCTGAGATTTTCATTATACAGCTCAGAAAAGTAGACACCGAGCCTTCTCTCCTCTGCTGCTTTAAGCCTCACTCACATTTTAAAACACCTGCTTTACAGTCCTGGTGCTAACAAAAGTCTCTTCTCTCTGTACTTATCCAGCCATGGAATTTCCCTGGATATTTTAGCCCTGGTTGTGCCACATAAAACCATGGAACTTTGTCTCTTTGGATTGAATCATGCAGAGCTTTAATATTTGAACCTGGGTCACTAGCAATAAAAGAATTAATACATTAACTGAAAGCTTCAATTCTGCTTAAACAGCCTTTCTAGCAGAAGAAAAAAAGAACATACCTTTGAAACACAGCCTTTTTATTGCCACATCAAACTCTCCCTACAGCACTGGCCTCCTGAGACTGCAACTCTCCCAGTCCCTGGCCTCGAGCAAGAGCTTTATAAGTGAACTGACCACACCAGTCCATACTCCACCTCATCTGATGAGGATTTGTGGATCACAGCAGAACAGCTGCTCACTGATAACAAAGCAGCACATTCAGAGCATGTTCCTGAGTTATTATAGTATTGTTTCAAAGGAGCTGCCAGAGGGTTAGTCAGGCTAGATCCAATTAAGATTGGGGTCAGTGTGCCTGCCCGTGGCATGATAAATGTCCCGCCATACTTATAGCACCTTCTCCCCAAAGACGGTCAAGATATATATTTCTGATTGGAATTTGGTTGCATCTGGTACCTATTTGCCTGACCTGAGGCTTTTTGGACCTGCCCTGATTAGAAGAAGCTGGCAAGGTCTGGGACTCAATGGAGAATAGGTGGGTGTCAAAATAGGTGGAGATGTCAAACTCTGTCCTTGATCATCGCCCACCTGATTATTTCTACTCAAGTCCAGCCTCTCAGGGCTCCTCGAAGGCTTTCCCCTTGTGTTTGTGGGTAGTAACACCCCCAACTCCCCAAAGCACTTTGCACTGATAGCTTTTTGCATCTGTGTGATCAAGCAGGGAACCGAAAAGAGGATTGCATTACTCCCAGAGTGTACAAAGTACATCGAGGACAGATGTAAGGTCACCTTGCCTGGGTTCTGCAACCAGCACCGAATCCAAAAATATATGTGAGCACATTAAGACAGACAGAAAATGTGAACTTTACTACTCTGCGGGTTTATTAGCTTGCCCTCAGCACGTGACTGTGATCGGTCTGGCGGACAATGTGTCCTACAAAAGCAAAGCAAGTCCCTAACCCAGTCTCTAAGAGGGAATATGTAGGGAAATCCCTTTCTATGACATGGCTAAGGGCTGGCTGGGAGCCGTGTCATCCCGTTATTCCCCAGTGGCCCTATAAGTGTTGAGCAAATCTGATAGGATTGCAAGGACGCCAGCCACCCCACATCTGACTGGTGGAGCCTAGCCTGAATCAATACGTGATAGCCCCACTATTAAGGCTTCTCCAGCTGTACGCTGGCAGTATTCCTCACATGCAAATATACTTGTTTGTCTTAAATGACAGTTTGGAACAGAGATCATCAGAGTCTCATTTTTAGCCAATTACCCAGCATTTGCTTTGCCCAATTTGCATGGAGAACAACCTATTATTGCTCTCAATCTGGGGGGAATTGTTTGCCTTTTGCAGCCTCACGAGCTGCAGATGGAGCCTAATTTTTTGGTAAATATGTAAAACAATAAAGCGTGGAGGAAATAGACTATCTGTGGATGTCAAGTAGGGAGAGAGCAGGGAGCACCTCGCCACTGAAAATGGTGGCATTGATTATTGCTCATTAACTGTGAAAAAAAATGAGCTGGTGTCATCAAATCACCTGCAATCCTGCATTGCAATGCAAGAATTTTAACGTTTTACATCCAACTCTGAATTCTATGGGGTCTCAATATTATTGAGCAATTTGTGGGATTTATGGGCTCCATACACAGCTGTTATATTTTTTATATCAAAATGATACACACTTCCAAACATCTCCTCTTCAAACTCATTTAAACATCTACCCTCATTTTAAATAGATATCTTAGGTTTTAATCTCCCACACCAAAGTTACCTACTGAACAGTATTAGCATGGCCATCCCAAAAAGGACAGACATTTCCAAAAAAAAAGGCTAATGATTTGGACTGTAATTATTGTGGCAGTGCCCAGCCTGATAGACTTTCAAAAGATTTTTCCAAAATATGGGCAAATATCTTTTTTAATACACTTTCTGAGTGTAATTTATAATTATCTAAATCTAGAGTCAACTGCCATTGACTTCTGTGGATATTTTAATAGCTTTCTGTGTCTGGTCCCTTTCTGTGTTTTATAACTCTGGTCCCTTCTCCATCTCTGGCTGTGCTTTTGTGAGTATTAGCCAAGGAGGAATTTGTCTTTGGTTAGATGGTTAAAAAATAGAGACAAGCCATTTTCCAAATTATGCTTTATTTATTTTTAATTACTGTTGTCAAGAACACCCTAGTCCATCCCCATCAATTGGATGTTTATAGCCAAGCCATACATTGACAACAATTCAGACTGCACTCGGGATCCCAAACACATTGTTCCCACTGGTTGAGGATGTATTAGGAGCAGATTATTTAGTGGGAATAATTTTCAAAGCTATGGAATATGGTTCTGGTGAATATATACAAGAAGTGCTCTGTATAATGTCCGATCACCCGAGACCAAGAAAATATAAACTCAAAGAGATGCAAAATGGCACTTAAAGACTTTCAGGGGATGGAGACCTCAAATCTTGGAGAAGAGAAAAAGAGCTAGCCTTGTTTTAGTCACCAAAATGAGGTCTATGATTGTCATATATAAGAACACCAAGAACATAAAACATAGAGAGCTACTTAATTGAAAATCAGTACTGGCAGAAGAAGTGAAACGTCTGTGCAGGTCATAAATAAATTTTAGCTGGAAGTTAAAGGATGATTCCTGGCTATCAGAGAAGAGAAATGCTGGAAGAGCATCTCATCAGGAATAAAATCTTGAATACCTGAAATGCAAAACATGATCTGCTCAGAAAAATGGTATGACATGGTACAGGATGCCCTAGGAGACTGGAGATTGGGACCCAGGTTGTTCCTTTCCAGCCTAACACTCCCGCACCACAGTTCAGAAAGGCAGTAGGAGAAGCAACAGCCCAGCAGAGAACCGTATTTTACAGCAAGACTTTGGAAAATGCAGAGTCAGCTCTCCAGGTGTCTGCATACATCTGCTTTGCTGTGCCTCTCCGTACGTTGGCTCTGCAGCTGGCAGACCAAAGCAGGAATGTGAGCGATCGATTTATGGCTTCTCCTTCCCTTCTGTCCCAGTGACAGGAGGGACCTGTCTTGCCTCTGACTGAAACAGAATATCAAAGCAGTGGTGAGAGGATATGAAACTGCCTTTTTTTTTTTTTTTTTTTTTTTTTTCCCTTTTTTTTCAACTCCAACACAGGTGCCACTTAATTTGTTGCTTAGTAGTTATGGGCAGCTCATGTTTAAACAGCATCAAAAAAAAAATCCCCTCTCCCTGCAGATCTCATTACTGAAGGAAGTTGGAAGGAAGGAAGTTGGAAGGAAGCCTGGCTTTAAGGAGTCAGCAGAAATCTGCTGCTGGGCACTCGGAAAGGGAGACGGGGTCTGGGGGTCCCAGTTCCTCTGATGAAACCCCCAGCAGGAACCCAGGGCATTTTGCATTTGTATCTCAACATGCTATGACAAAGTCGTTTAGCTGCATTGCTACAATTCACAGCATTTATTTTTTTTCCAGCAATTTAAATATGTATTACAGCAGAGTGCAAAGACCCTTCAGGATCCTTTAATACAGTATTGCAAGTAAGTGAGGTTAATTAAGACTCACTATTTAGAAAGGAAATAACTCGACATGCTTCGAGCCATAAACCAAGTGATAACTGACAAGATGTGGAAAAAAAAATCATATTTACAGGTGAGGTAACCTGCCATTGCCCACATGGGCAGTACTTCATGGCCTTTATCTGCATGTGTTGTAAATGTGTTGTTACACAGAGCGTTTACAGAAAGGAGGATATTCCTGCATGACCACCACCACCTCGGTAATGATTTGGACATGGGATGGCTAGAGGTGGCCATCTGTTGGGTGCCCATCTCTTCGGAGTCTGACAAATGGCTTTTTCTTCTGCAAAAAGTAGTTCCTAAAGAGTCCCAACATCACCTACTCACAGCCACCAGGGACTTGTATCTACCAGCATCTCAGGCTGATGTCCTCAGGGATAAGAGCCTAAGTCTGGATCCACCTCCGGGAGGCATTTTGCAGAGGTGACACAGGGAGACAACCAATTGCTTTAATCTTACTCTATTAATACCAAGATAGAGAAATGTTCTGGATTCATCCCACACCATTATGCACCAAGATGTTTCCTGGAGATGTTTTATGTTTTCACATGCTAGTAAAATACCTTGAAAAAATCAGCCAGACACAGCTGAAGACCCGAGTGTCCTCCTCTTGGCCTCTCATGATACACACTTGAGACGTGGTTTAACACACCCAGCTCCTGCTCGGCTGGGCATTACAGCTGGGGAAGCATCACCCTGCATTGTTATGGGGATTCATCCTGATTTTAGGCCAGCGTTACCCAAATAACAGATGATGGAGGTGTTGCATCCTCTATGCAATCACAGTACACCCCAGCATCTTTAACCACTGCAGTCCTTTAGACGTAGGGCTCCACTTTTCGTTGTAAATAGCTTCCTTACGAGATGCTGCTCATTTGTAATGAAACGAGCAAAGAAAATAATGCCTAAGCATAACGTGACATTGATGACTTATATAAGTGTTTAATAAACCATCTATAACACACTCTGTGAGAATACAAATGACGCAAAAACCTCTTTAATAAGTCATTGATAATGGGAAGCAAAATGCATTAGCAGGGAGGAAACAGTTGTGATTTAGGAGTATTTGAGGGTATGTTGCAGGTCTTTGGAGTGCATCCTTATAAATACATTAATTTCTAAGGGCTGTTAGCAGCAGTTCAATTTGTTATTACTTTTAATAGACCTACAATGTTGCAATACACACTTAAAATAAAAAGAACCCTTATTTAGGCCATCATTTTCAAAATGGTGAGCAGCCTTCCCTCTTCAGCAATGTGAGGCAGCCTAAAATCTAAAAACTCAGTAGGTAGATCATAACTGTATGTTGATAAAACAAGTGCATGGGATTATAATTAGGGAGGGGGTGATGCCTTGCGATTTTGAAGCTTTTTTATTGAAAAGTTTTTATATTTTAATTCACTGCTGTTTACAGGAATATGCTTCTGTTTTATAAATTGATACTTACTTCTTATCCTTCCTTTCACTTATTTATGTGTTTCATTTATTTATGGAGATATTTTTTTTTCTTCCCTGATAGGCAGCAAGATAAACATTTTTTATAATATCTTATTGTTTAAGCATAAAACATCTCAAATACCTTTGTCTGGAGAGATTCTCTTCCCGTTTTCTGACACATATGGTCACTTATGAATTCACCGGCTATTGCTGTGGTAAACGTCGCCATAGAGGCCATGTGCCATGTGCAGCTGTTTCTACACAAAATTACGTTTAGCAGACCTGGACTGTGATTTTTTTATTATTATTATTATTATTTTTTTTGGTGATGATATGTGTTCATGTTAATATGAAATGACACCAATATCTTGGGTAAAAAACAGCTAAACCTGTAGGCTTTGTGTACTCAACAATTTCATTTTTTTGGTGGTAAGAGCACGAAAGCAGTCTTATTAGCTAAAACCAGAAGCCCCTCTGAGCTGGTATCTGAAGCTCTGCAGTGACTTCAAGCATGCCCACAGTGCTGTCATTAACCAGGAAGCACAGGCAGTGCAATTTAATGTCTCCTGAGGAATATGGCGTGGATTTATTGAAAATGAAGTTCAATAGCAGATACCAAGAGGAGAGGATAAGGACAACAAGAGGTACTCTGCATCCTACTCTCCCCCATGGATTTAGAGGTGGAGCTGCTGTTATTGCATGTAATATTCATCAGTTGATCTAATCTTCTCCATGAATTTGTCTAAACAATTTTTGAAGACGTGTAGATATTTAAAAATTATTAGATCCTGTACTGAGAAGTCCTATAACTTAAGTTTGGGCTGTGTGGAGTATTTCCTTTTCTTTATTTTGAGCCTGCCATCTGCTATTTCCATCTCAGAACTCCCAATAACTCTTTTTCATTGGTTTGTTTGTTTTAAAATAGATGGTGAATAAACATTTGCTCCCTTTCTGAGGCCACTCATGCCTTTGCAGACCTCTGTCAGTTCCCAATAGTGACGTTTGCTGGGATAAGGAAGCCTAATTTATTTAGTGATTCTTTCCAAGGAGCTAGTTCCACTTCTGTCATAATCCCCATCACCTTTTTTTTTTTTTTTTTTCTTTCTGTATCTATTCCAATTGCATTCTGTTAGATTAGAGGCAGGGGAGTTGGAAAGGCACACAGTAATTAGTAAATGCACAATAGTTACATACCGTGGCCTAACTATGAAATCAGACTGTTGGAATCGCTGAGACACAGACCATCACAATGCCTCGAAGACAAAAGCCATCATTCAGTCCCCTGCTCAGTGCCTGGCACTGTTGTGACATCAGATTAAACCTGAGACCAGGCAGCCCACGTTGTGCCAACAGCACTACCATGCAAAGCCCTTTACCCTGTTTTTATGGATCAATTCTAGATTATTTCAAAGATTCGCCACTTGTACTTCAGCCAGGCTCACTGTTCACTCAGCCTCTTCTAGATGGACACCAACACCTTTTCTTATGTTCTCCATCAGTGCAAAGGTATGGGGAGACAAAGCCTGCCCCCTTTCTCTCAGCTGCCAGATGCAGCAGGGATCTCGCCTCCCTATTACAGCCCTGTGCTTTATTTCTAATTGCACTCTGCCTGAATCCAGCTTCGAGCCATCAGTTCTAGTTCTGCCTTTCTCTGCCAGATTAAACAGTCTTTTATTACCTGGTATTTTCTCCACGTGAAGGTATTTATGCATTCTAATGAATGTTCTTTTTACTAAGCTAAACAGATTGAATTCTTTGACTTCATTTATTCATTTTTTTTTTTTTTCCACAGTGAAGCACATTTCCAGCCCTCAAATCATTTTTTGCAGCTCTCTCCGTACACACTTCAGGGTGCTTTTTTTTTTTTTTTCTTTTGTTTTTGTTTTCAGCATCCTGTTTAAAGACATTGACAGCAGAACTGGACTCAGCAGTAATACATTGGGCTGTGATTATTAATTCTGGATGGGTGCCTTTTTGGATCACTCCGCAGGACACATCTGATTTGTATCAACATGTGACGGCCCGGACATTACGGTGGCTTTATGCTGGCTTTGGGAAGATAGGCAGTATGTGAACCAGCATGAAGCTAGAGTGACACGGAGCCATCACCCCTTCTGTTCCCCAAAATACAGCCCAAATGTAGCCCAGAGTAGTAAACTGCCATTGGCTTGGTGCTTTATGCCCCATGAAAATGACGTTTTGGTCTAATACAGTGAATTTTCAAGCGTGTAGCATCTCATACTTCACCTGCATTTCACCAAAGCTACGTTCAGAGGTGAAATCACCCCTCCAGTCCTGTTTAAGTGGGATGTCCCACACAGCCAAGGGCTATGGACTGTTTAGAGATTTCTGTTATTTCAGCCAGTGGGTATGTGTTTTAGCTCTGTTCAAAACAGCCCTTTTACATCCAGCTAAGGACATTTTACTGTTTGTTCTGCCAAGCACCAATGGAACAGGATCCAGTGCCTTCCTGCTGCACAAGAGGCTTGGATCACCTACACGCTTCGGGAATCCCACTGAGACGGGGAGATGCCAGCAATTTCTACTTAGGTTTATAAAGAAATCTGTCCTTGAAATGAAGGAGAAGGCTACCTCTCTCCGGATAATCAGAACAATCTTATAATGCAGGTTTACAAGGATAGGTGCCAAATAAGCAGGAAATGAGCAAACACATATGCCCTTCCAAATATTTCTTTATCTGGAAAGGGCAGCTATAGAACTGATGTTTAGGAATAATTGGCCAACTTCTTGGTCTGTGGCTCAGTGTCTATGCTGTTGATTTTCTTTCTTGGATAATTTTAGCTAAGCTTAGTCCATTTGGCCCTCCAAGTTCCTCTGTTTAGCAAAGGCTTCTGCTGGTAGGACCTGGATGCACTCAGCTCTGTGGGTGTGCATTTGAGAAGTTCTGTATCATCTGACCTTTGAGCGTTCAGCTTGCCTTGATCTCCCTGAAATTTTAGGGGTCAAAACAGAGGTGTCAGGACACCTATGTTCGATACAGTGAGTTTACATAAGTGCCCTGATTTTTTTTTTTTTTTTTTTAATGCATCTTAGATTAATCAGTTGTAGCTCTAGCTCTAATCGTTAATCACATTATATAACTTTGCTAGGAAGCTTTGGGAAATGCAGAGAGGTTTGTCTTCAATGCCTGTATATTGCTCGAGGCAGGAGAGTTTGGAGGAAGTAACGCAGAGGAAATATGGCTGTTGTGCAATTAAATCAACCAAACAAATAAACAAGACAAATATTATTGGGATGTCTGCTTTCCAGACAGTTACGTGACCATCCTTCCATGACCAACATCTCTGTGGATGGGAGAATGACCCACTAGGTTAGTTTTTTTTTTTTTTTTTTGCCCTTGCAAGAAAGGAGAAACCACATTCAGAGGGAATCACATTTGTGGAGGACTGAGGATACTGATAGAGAATGAGAAGGAAGGATTCTGTGTCCTATGTCACTTTGATAAGGCCCCATTCTATATTGTGCTTTGAGCAAAACTTTCCAGACTGGAAAAAAAAAAAAAAAAAAAAAGGTGCTGTATAAATTATTAAGTCTCTTGAGGCTCATTGGGCTGTTTTCCCTCTTCCTCTCTACCCATGCACTTGCATATCAAATAGTTAACTGTGGAGTGAAACTAATGATCTTCACGCACAAGTCTCTTGCTTGTGCTCAAAGTGTCTAAATGGGAAGTGGCTTTGTATTCGTGCTTCAGGCAAAGGCCTTTTGAAGCAATCACTTGTCTGAACAGCTGGATTCAACACCTGCATGGCAGAGGCTAAGTACTCTCCTTATTATGTGATCAAAAGGCTGAAAGGCAAGCTGCAAAAATCACTCATTATCATTTATTATTCCAAATGATTTTGAAGGGGAAATAGATCTGTCTTTGACTTCAGTCCTGCTCTTTTAAGTTTACAATGTCAAGATGGAGAAGAGGAAGGAATGGCTTTTTCTTGAAGTTATATGTGAGCAATCATGAAATATGTTTTGGGAGAAAAAAACTGCAGTGAAAATAAGCAAGCGTTTTAGCCCACATGAGTGGAGTTCAAGCAGCAACCAAAGTTTCTGAGTAGCTGAAAAAATAACATTAAGCAAAATAAAACAAAACCAAAACGTTAAAAAATGAATCTACTCTGCTCTCCAGAAGAGATAATTTTAAGCGTACATAATGGAAATCTTTTAGGAGAGGGAAATGAGAATGCATAAGAATTTAGCTCTAGATAGCAGTCCTCCCATGTTAGTCCCAGATGTAGTGCTTCATTCAGTGTCCAGCATGCCTGGGACCCTACTAGCCCCCCATCAGATCATGGTGACCCTTTACACGGACACACCAATTAAAAACATCTCATTGTAGATGGAAACATCTGCCAGATAAAGCCTGGAAAGGGACTAAGGCTCCCTTAAAAGAGAATTCTTGATCTCGATGCATTTCCTGAAAGTCTGTTCACAGTGAAATGCACCCTGCAAAGCAAGCATAGAGCCCCAAAGTGCCTGAAAGGCTTTGCTTGTCACTCAGAAATTAATATCAGTTGCTGATTCCTAGAATTTCATAAACTGAAATGAGCTGTGTTAGAAAAAAGAAAAGGAATATTCAGTTCAGGACAGAAATACTTAAATACAGGTGTCTACAAGTAGCATTAAACCTCTTTGTTGGTATCTGAGCTCCCAGTGAATGTAGAGCTAATCAACACAGTCAGCAGGCTTGATCTGACCATCAGGGACATCTGAGGTTATCACAAATACCACTCGGTAACTGTGTGTAGGTAACTGAATCTTAACCTGTGACCTGCTTTAGGTTGAAATGAACTACTGTCTAGGAGCCTCTGACTACACTGATGAGGTTTGTACTGACTGTAATTGCGCTAACTGGAGCTCTTGTCCCTCAGCACTTCTCGTGTACATATGCATCTTCCGAGGACAAGCATTCCCAGTCTGGTTGTCTTCTTAGTACCCAAGCCATGGCTGAGAAAGAACACCACCAGCACATCTTTGTATTTTCTGACTACATTTTTTTTGGAAATTAAGGACAGAAGGTGAACAGGGCTTCAGCACATGCTTAAAAGACTTGCCTAAAATTGGGATTTCTGGATTTAGCTCCCAGATAGAATACAAATGCTCTGGGTGGCTTTTGACAGGCCCTTTAACCTCCTTGCCCCTTAAATATTAATAGATAAAATAGAAGCTATTTTTCCTAAGGCAGCTGAGCTGAACACACTAATGACTGTGAGATGTTACAGTAATGGAGTCATTTGACAAATGTAAAGAATGCTGCTGCTGTTATTAGTGTGATGGATCAAAACTTCACTTCAGGTTCATTAACTTCATCTTTTCACTTGTCAGTGCATAAACACGCTATTTTTGGCAGCTTAGGTTCCAAAGAACTATCATTAGTTTTTAAAGTCTGCCTGAAATTAAAAAACAGGGTGGTGCAGGGGAGTGAGGCTTTATTATTATTATTATTATTTTATATATTTTTTTCCCTGCTCTCTGTAATTTCTGGCATTGTGAAAATTATGTCCCTTGGCACCAGCGTAGAAAGCAAACACAGAAGTTTCTCTCAGTGACATGGAAAAGACTGCTAAGGGGTGCAGCAGAGTTTGAGAAGAATACATGCAAGCCGGTACTGCAGAACATCCCTGACAGAACTGGATCTTGGATGAGACATGGCTGGAGCTGAACAGGAGCTAATAAACCTGGCCAGCCCAAGCTGATTCTGCTGAGCCATTTGGGATGTCTCTGCACTGAGCACCAGGTTAAGCAGCTTATTTCCTCTGATGCTGTGCCCTGCTGTAGGTCGACATGCTTATGCAATTGTCCCTGAGGTAGTATAAGGCGTTCTATCACTGTAAATACTCATTGTGGCTGAGCTGGATACAGAAGTAGCCTGGCCTCGCTGATCCTGTGCTGGACCTCCAGTAAAAGGCAGAGTGAACCAGAGCTGGCTTTGACACAAGGTCTGAGCCTATCATTTAAACAGCCCCATACTTGGTTTTATCACCGTGGACGGCTGAGATTTCACTCTGTTTCACGCTCTGAAGCGTGAAAATATCACACCATTTTACATGGCCAGAGAACTCGATGCATCTGGAAGATGAAGCATCCCCTACGCAAGCTTTTAGTACATTTTGCACTAAGTACAAGAAGAGCAACCTGTAGTCGTTGTTAGCAGAGGTGATCGACTGAGGTGCTTCAGGTGAGCAGCTTGGACAACTTCTTGCTGGCTGTGCTGCAAGAAACATCCTGACCTGTGCTTTAGGAGATACATAAACAATGCTAATGAATAACTACACCTTAAAAATCCAGCTTAGGAAAATTCACCCCACAGTATGGCATTGTACACTGCTGTTCACCTTCTATCTTCTCTGCAGAGATGAGTAAGACAAAATGCCAGCCTGGAGGCTGAATTGGCAGTATTGTTTGCTGGTGTTTGCCTGTCCATCTGCATTCCTCATTACTGCCTTGTTTTCTGTTCAGGTTTCCATTCCTATACATTTGGTGGCACTTTTTTGAACTGCTTTTGTAGCTAGCGTATCAAAAGAAGTCTGCTCCTCTGTTGTCGTGCAGAGGGGTTATGGTTATAGGCACAACGATCCTCTGGCATTTGTTTCCTAGCAGCAGGGAAGGGAGTTTGCTCTTCAACTTCATCCCAGTGGAGATAAAGAGAGGGGTACAATACAGAAAGATGTCACAGAAAGAAAAATCCACCGTGAGGTATTTCTGCCCTTTGTGAGTAGTTTCATGAGTTTCATTTAACTTCTGTCGGCATGCCGTCAGCTAGAGGAGTTTTAAACAGGGCTGGCTGGCTTTGCCCTGCGTTGGATGGGGATGCCCACAGGTTTTTTCATTGCAGGGCAGCAGGGAGGCTGGAAACAACTGCAGGGTAACAAGACCTCACACTGATCTAGCTAGATCTGCCTGCTCACATTTCTACGTAACTTTCTTCTGGCAGAGATGAAAAGGGTGTTAACACCCAACAAAGATATGCCATATTACTGTGCCAACGTATATAAGTCATAAAGGTGATGAATAAATATTCCCCTGCCTGGTGGCAGTGCCCTTGCAGTAATTTGGGAATGACCTGGACACCTGTAATTCAGTGTAACCATTTTTTAAAAAATATTATTTTTTTTCATTTCACTGAACCTCTCCAGGCTTCAGTGAGACCTGGTGTCTGAGCTGGTTTTCTCACCAGCAGCTTTGCGGGGTGAATGTCCCAATGGAATCATGCCATGAATTGTGGTGCTCCCATTGTCTCACCATAAATCGTCCTGATAACGAAGCAGGTGAGTACAGATTGCAGACCTTGGGCTCATGCAGGTTCAGTGAGGATAAACCCACCAGAGGATTATGAAACACCCTGAAACTTGCTGTAGCAAAGCCATTGTGGAAGAAGCACATAATTAAAAACACTCCCTTGGGGAGAATATCATTTCATCTTCTTCACATAACCCATCATTAGGACAGAATACACTACAAAAGAAGGGATCTGAATCACAGTGAAAATAATGCTTTTTTATTGTTGTTATGTGACTCACTGGAATTCGATGTAATAATTTTACACTTGATTTAGAATATAAGGTCAGATATTGGGACTTTCAAATGAAAATAGCCAAGCTGTATTTCAGCAAACACACCATTTTTGTTGTGCATGCATACCTCTTGGACCTTTGGTTTCTGATATGCTCTCCTGAAAAACACAGCATGGTTGCAAAGAGACACAACAGGGGACTAAAAGAATAATATTTTATTGAAGAACACAGGATTTATTAGACTCAATTAGACCGCGGTCCATTTGTTCCTGTATCTTGCCTCAAGCAATGGGTAAATTCCAGTATTTCAGAGGCAAGTGAAATTATACTGAAAGAGGAGACATGGGAAATTTTCTTAATGAAATTCGAAAAGTTTTCTTGCCGACCTAGAACCTGACTCCTGCTAAATGGAAACTCCAGAGAGATCTTTGAGTCTTACAACAAAATTTGGGTCAAGTTCAGCCTAACCTCAGGATGAAAATTTAAGCTATCTTAGGGCTAAAATGAAGGGACAGCTCTCTCTGGCTTTTAAGGATGTGATATTAGCAACATTTATTAAACACTTGATAGCAGTATCTTGAGGCACTGACCTTGGTCAGAGTCTTTTTAGTCTCCGAACTGTATATAATAAGACACAGCCTCTGTTCTGGATTCCCTTGTCTCATCATATTTTCCGCAAAGAAGAAGAAAGGAGTCAACAAAACAAATAAACAACAACAACAACAAAAAAAGAAATATTATTTTCATCAAACCTGAATCTCTCATTGTCTCATACTCCCTCCATAAATAAATAAAAAAAAATTAAAGGATTGAATCCCTTAAGCAGAGGGCCCAGCTTAGTATTTTAGTGATCCATCTTTCTGACCCAAACAGGAGAGTGCTTTCCTGCGAACCCCAGCTCCCACAAGAGAGGTGAGATAAATGATAAATGCAGGAACCCTCCCCAGCATTGTCACTGGATAAGCTCAGCTTTTCCTTTCTCGGTCTGTGATGATCTGATGGCAGCCACATTTGATCAGTTAATTCCTAACAAGCTCGTATAAAAGGGAAACAAGACACCGTGGGGCTGGAGGTTTGTGGGAGTGGGAATCTGCTGCCTCCATAGTTCCTCTCTTTGGACCCAGAACTTGTCTTGGGATGGAGTCTCATTAAATCCAGATTTAATCAAGCGTAACAGTAGAGACCTCCTTCTAAATTCTTGTTGATCCATGGGAGAATTTTCTATATTGACTGAATGACAATATTACAAGGCATGCAAAAGTTGTGTACTCTAAGTATAGTAATGCTGACTGCAGAACAGCTACTTTTTTTTTTTTTTTTTTTTTTTTTCTGAGTTTTTATCTGTCTGTGGATGATCTTGATGGAACAATAAGCAAAAAATGTTTTTGTTTTGTTTTGTTTGCTTGATTGATTTTGTATGTTGCTTTGTTTTTAATTTACACATGTGGAATGTATAAAAAGAAAGTCACAGTAATTCTGAATCTCCACTCAGAATTCTGTAGTATTTCAACGTATTAAGATTTTAGACCGTGCACTTTTTATGTCTATTGGTTTTATGTGGCAAGGGTTTGGTAGCAGGGGGGCTGCAGGGGTGGCCTCAGCGAGCAGAGCCCAGCAGCTGCCCCATGTCAGATCAGAGCCAGCTCCAGACTGCTCCAAAGGAACCTGCTGCTGGCCAGAGCCAAACCAATAAGCGATGTTGGTTGGGCCTCTGGGAGAGCAGAGTTAAGGAAGGGGGAAAACCCAAATTGCTGGGCAGCAGCAGCTGAGAAAGAGTGAGGAAATGTGAGAGAAGCAGCCCTGCAGCCCCCGAGGGGAGTGCAGCAGGAGGGCAGGAGGTGCTCCAGGCACACAGCAGCAGTTCCCTTGCGGCCTGTGGAGAGGCCCCTGGTGGAGCAGGATTTCCCCCTGCAGCCCATGGGTCCCACACGGAGCAGATCTCCACGCTGCAGCCCATGGAGAGGAGCCCATGCAGGAGCAGGGGGTCTGGGGGGAGCTGCCACCCGTGGGGGACCCGTGCTGGAGCAGTTTGCTCCTGGGGGATGGACCCCGTGGGATGGAGACGTGTGGGAGCAGTGCTTGAAGAGCTGCTGCCTGTGGGCAGCCCACACCGTGATGGGGAGGCGGAGATGAAGCATCAGGGCCTGAGAGCAGCCCCCATTCCTCGTTCCTCTACCGCTGGGAAGGAATATGTAGAGGGTGGATGAGGGGAATGTGTCTTTATTTTGCTTTTGGTTCTCACTGCTCTAGTCGGTTACCAGTAAGCAATAAATGACATTAATCTCTCTTAATGCTGAGCCTGTTTTGCCTGTCATGGAAATTATTAAGTGGTCTCCCTGTCCTTATCTACACTCATGAGCTTTTTTTCCCTCCTATTCCTCTGAGAGGGAGTGACAGAGTGGTGTGGCATGGGCTACATACCAGTATTAAACCACCACAATATGATTTACGTTTCCTTGGTTAATAAATACTTTGACCAATCTGATCTTTTATTCTTTCAAATGTTTTGGAAACAGTTAGCAAAAACATCCAGTTGAACTTGTCTATGGATACACAACTAAGAGAGATGAAGTCTGGGTCTCTCTGACTACATACTTTTCTACCTGGGTTAGTCACACTCAATTTTATTCATAGACAAGAAAGTCATATTCTAAATAAAGTCATATTCTAATAAAGTATTCTTTCCTACTTTAGATATTTACCTGGACACATGAGATTCTCCAGCTCTCCTCTACATATTCACAACAGAAGCCCACAATAAGTAGTTCTTCTGGAGATCATGGACACAAAGCCTATGGACATCAACAGGTGGCTGAGTATTTTTCTCTAGATTTGTCTTCATCCCAGAGGGAGCCAGTGGCAGTTCTGAAAAGATGTATAGCCCAGTGTGAGACCTTCATGTCTAACAAGTGTTGCTAATTTATAATTTTGCAGCCCTGACAATCCTGATACCATGAACAAAGAGACAGACAGAAGATGTGACACCATCATAAATGATGTAAACTAGATTTCAAATTATTTGACTGGAGGGGAGTGCTGTGATTACCTAATCTGACTTCTTGCCTGCTGAGACAAGAAATAGGATTTTTCCATAGTAATTTTTACTTCAAGTCTAATAGCCATGCTAATACTAAAACATAATTTCTTAATAGAAGAAATCCACTATAACAAGGAAAAAAAAATCTTCTTGGTATAAGAATTCCAGGGGTGAAGAATCCATCACAGAATTAGTTAAGCAGATTTAATAGTTAATAGCACACAGTTACAAATGTATTCCTTAATTTCTTTTCTAAATTAGAGTTCTGCAAATAACTGATATTTTGGCTTACTGGGAAAATTAAAAATAAAAAAGAAATTGATAATGAAAAAAAACATTTTGGCATGAGTAAACTCTTCAATTTGTAAACTAAAACACTGCTGTGAAGGTCTGTAAAATATGGAGTGTAATTATAGTAGCACTGCAACTGTAAATGAGGGACTAGAGTGTGACTGATAAGCAGAAAATAATGTTCTAATAGTCATGAAGTGCACATCCCTTCGAAAACTAGCAAAGGCTGACGTGGGACATCTGTGGGGCAGTGCAGAGGACAAGCCCCCCAAGAAAAGATTTGAAAATGGTATTTAAAGGTAGAGAGCATCCAAACAACACGTGGCTCTGCTGGTGATAGAATTTTTTATGCATGTTATATGCATGGACAAGGTAATTAGTTTGCTGAAATGTGCACATCAGGAGATTGCTAGCAGTAGGAGAATGCATGATATTAAAAGGAGAACCCAGTCTTCTGATCTGGATTGCTGGGCGGCTGGATCTTGCTGTGTAGTAGTGATTGGTCATTAGCACATGGTATCTGGCTTGCTATCTACTGTACTGCACCAAATGAGAAAAGTACAGTCAAAATCCAACCCTGACTCCAGGTGTGCATTTAGAAGAGATCTAGGCTTGGCCCTCAGTCTGTTTTTGAAGCTACTGTTCCCATCCTAACCTCATGTGAAAACTCAGTGATAGTTTCTCTATTTTTCCCTCCCTTTTATACCTTCCTTCTGAAGTACATCCCTTTAGACTCCTTTACCTCTTTGGAAGCAGTTGAAAAGAAGGTCAAGAAAAACAATAAATGCATAAATTGGAAAATCTCCAACAAACAACATGATTACCTTTTCAGTATGCTTAAATATTGCCATGGCCAGGAACTTTGTCATGGTCAGAAATGACACCTTTAAAAACAAACCCCAACTGAAACTTTGCATTACTCCCTCTGCCTATGTTGCAGATGTGTAATGGATGTCTTCTGGGCCAACAGGCCAGGGCTGAATTAAATATCTGTAAAAGCAAATAGATTGGAAACTTATAGATTGAGCTGGAGGTCTAGAGATCCACAGGAAAGACATAATATAATCTGTGGAAAGAGAAAATTCTGCAAAATGCATTCACCAAAATTTGTTTATGCTCTCCAGATCTGCCACTCTGTGTAGGGGTTTCTGATGTAACAAATAATTAAAACTTGCACTGTAATTAACAAGTAAAGAACCTAACAGTCACCAGCAACCCTCTTGATACTATCTCAGATCTTTCAGCCACAGTAATAGATTCATGGATTAAAAAATAATTTAAATTACTTTCCCATGTACTGAACATAGGGATTGCGAGATCACATTGCACTGCTTTATCTGATTTTGGGCCCATCTTGTTCTGAACAAGAGTAGTGAATAGGATTATAAGGGAGAATAATAAAGGAAGGAAAGAACTAATTAGACGTGACACAAATAATAATAATTCAATCTGAGATCACAGCATTTTGATGAAAGACATTGAGGCAACTTCTCCAGCAGATAACCGAAGCAAAAATTGGTAAAGGGCTGATGTGAACTACACAGTTATTTATTTATTTATTTTACTTCATTTTATTTTTATTTATTTATTTAGTGCACACTGGCACCTGCATTATTTTCAGTAAACCCCAAATACAGAGACTCAACTTTAGATGTCGGTGACTGGAAACACCTCCAAGACAACGTAGTGATTTTGACTTCACCGCAAGCAGAAGGAAGTTTCTATGAGATAATTGCATCTAAATATTAAAATACTTGTTCTGTGTCAGAGACGTGTTAGAGAGGAATGTAAGAACAGATGCTTCAGGAAAAAAAAATAAAAAGCTTGGTCCAGTGTCCTGTCCCCTGCAGTGAGCATTAGCAGATGCCTAGAGTAGAGTACAAAAGCTGATGTTTCAGCACTGTAGTCTTGCAGCTTCCAGCGATCTGTTCTCCGTGTACTTTCCGATATAGAGATGATGTCTCTCTGAAAGTCTTTGATGAAGTTTTTATTTTATGGTATTGTGGATTTGCTGAAGAAACTGAACACTGCATGATGCAGGCTGTCAGATGAAAGCAGACATTCTCAAGCCGTGACTCCTGGGCAAAATATTGCCCATAAAACTTGCCAATGCTAGACAGCCTGTGAGCAGAAAAGATACAGTTGTTAGACCCATAATGAAAGAGGTGATCACCAATGTGTTATTGGCCATGGGTAAGGGAAAGATGGGTCCACAGAAATAGGTGATTTCAGGTTTTCTGCTGACTCCCCCAATCTATTAAACTTGCAAACAACTTTTTGGGAGGCAAAAAAGCTCTGACAATCTCTATTACCACCCCGATTTGAATAGTATACCAAAGACACTAGTTACTTATTTTTCTGGGGTGAGACCAATGGCTATTAGAAACTTGCTGTTTGGCTGATTAAAACACAGTAATTTCAAATTTCTGGTTCTGAGCAAACTTGTCCCTCCTGTTTGAGCTCTCTCAGCAAGTAACCTTTTTAGTTGATTGAACAGTAGCACACTATGTTCTATTTCTTGAGTTATTTATATTCTTCTATTGAAAAAAAAAAAAATAATAAGAATTGAGACACAGAGCCTGGACAGCCCAGTAACCTGCGGAAACATGCCAGCTGCTTTGGATTTTTCACACTCCTGATGCTTGCTTTGACGTAGATGGGCCTGATATTGTTAATTTACAACAAGAACATTTTGTTTATTAGGAACATGCAGAGAATTGTAATAGAAAGTCAACTGACAGCAGCTGAGAAATTGCAAAGCCCTGTGGATGCGATATTTTCATAGTTCAAAAACCTGTGGAGCTAGGTACAGTATGAATATCCTCCCAGCAATGCCTTGATCAAGATCAAGAGGCCTCTGAAACAACTTGATCACTACTGATTTTCAGGACTCCATTTCTTCATAGCTCTAGGATGAGGTCTACAAAGGTGGGCTTGCTAGTCCTTCTGGCCTTAAGTCTGTGAGTTGCTCAGCTAAATATCTAGGAAATTGGATACTGTGGCAATGTTTCCTGACTGCTACCAGTTACATACCTAATGAAATGGACATGGTCTAAGGTGACACCATGAGGTTCTGGTAAAAATAGGCAGATGTTCTGGCTTTGTGTATCTCTTCTGTGCCAATCACCCACATAACTCTGTAGCTGATATCAATAAGGCTAAGGGACACATCTCTGATCAGTGAGTGCAACAGTGCACAAAGGTTGTTCAGAACCTGACAGAAAAGCATGAAGCTACATCAGAGAGGGTCAGGCTGGGTGGTAGGAAAAGGTTCTGCACCCAGAGGGTGGTCGGGCACTGGGACAGGCTCTCCAAGGCAATGGTCACGGCACCAAGCCTGCCAGAATTAAGAAGTGTTTGGACAATGCTCTCAGATATAGGGTATAATTTTGGGGTGGTCCTGTATGGAGCCAGGAGTTGGACCAAAACAATTTATCCTCCAAACATACTGCCTGTATGACTGAGAAGAAAATACTTGATGCTTCCTGCAAGCATTTCTGCAGGACATTCTGGACAGCCCAAACCAGCCACGTGTCCTGCCTTATTCAACTTGACGATGCCAGTAATTATAAGCAGCTTCTGTATCCAACTCTCAAATTACAAATGCAATTAAATGTCACTCCGAGAAGACTTGATAGGCCTTGGGCAGATAACACATAAAGACCCAGTCATTTGCATTAGAATGGTTGAGACATAACATGGAGTTAATGTACCCTTTTATCCTAGGTTGGGGTTGGCAGCTGTTTGGTATTCATGTAGAAAGCAAAAGAATTTTCTGATTGGTCCCTTAGGATTCCAATCACCTCCTTAAAATTCATCTTTCCTTGGTAGCTGAGGGTCTGTTCATATCCACATGTAAGAGCAAGAAAAATGGAGGGTAAAATTAGGTATCTTCCATGTGCTATTGGAATATGGAAGAGCAAATATACATGTACTGAGCCTATAGATAATAGTAAGTAATATATAAGTTATTAAGTTATATATATTTATATAAGTTATATAGGAATAGTTAATAATACAAAAAAGCCAGTGAATGCTTTCCTTTCTGAATTGAGGTTTACATAGAGATACGTCCGAAGAGGCTCTAAAATTCAGATGTAGAGAAAGGGAATAAACCAGTGCAAAGGACATTGTTTCATTTATTTGTTTGTTTATTTATTTATTATCAAAGGGGGCTGTCAGAATAGGTATAGGGATTGCCCAGTTTGCTGTTCCCTCCTGTCACCACAGAGGATGGAATACCATGAGCCTCGGTCAGTGAAATCACACCAGAGATGCTTGTCCCTAGGGCAACATATGAGGAAGGAGGTTATAACCTAATTGAATCATGGCCAGGAAAAAAAAAAAAAAAAAAATCAGAGGTCAGTAAGTCGCCTTGGTATGAAGTTTTACTCCAGGAATACATAAAAGCACCAAAAAACTCTACTTATCTCATCTGGGCCACTAAGTGAGCAATAGTAGAGGAGTTTCAACCATTTTGAGAAGACAGCAGGCTACCAGAAAGTATTGATTATAGTACACTGTGTCTCCTGGCAAGCTCTCTCAGTGCCAAGTCAATCATGAGTGAGTTTATGAAACTGTCTGCTCCACTTAGGCTGCCCAAAATAGTCCTGCACAATTTCTCTGAAGTAAATGAGAGAGCAGGACTGCTGTAATACCTAATGCATCTTCCTGACAGTGGAAAAAGAAAATGAAATGTAGCTCTGGATTTACCATGTGAATGCACAGAAACCCAGGACTGAATGTGAAGCTGCCTAGAAGAAATCAGCTACAGGGAGGATAACCCAACCCAGACCGTCCATGGACTGGGGAAAGACGTTGTCCTTATTGCAAGAGGACATCCCAGAGAGGAGTAGTTTTGTGCTGGCGGTCGGAAATACATGACCACAGCCCTCTTTTCTCAGGTGGATGGGGTACTGCTAGTTTGTAGGACTAAAACCACATGTCTGTGGGAGTATCTAAGAGTTTTGGATGCCACCACAACTGGCGGTTCCCCCACCAAGAGGCTTCATGCCCCAGTGTCCTCTGGCCAGGCGTTATCACAGTGGTTCAGTGGCTGAACTCACCACACACAGAACATCTAGGGAAGGATTTAAGAAATACAGGAAATTAGGTGTCAAATTGCCCTTGATTTATATGATGATTTGCAGTCTGTAGGAGATGAAAGTATTATTTTATGATCGGGATTGGTCCATTCTAGCTAAGTTCACTTTCAGTAGCAATGTTCTCTTCTGAAATAAATAAAATAAAATAAAATAAAATAAAATAAAATAAAATAAAATAAGTGAGAGTTCATTATATTCAAAGCAGTTAAAACAATATTTTCTTTCCTATAATGGTCTTTTATTTCTTCTCCTTGCTTTCATTGCCTCAGTTCACTTTTTTTTTGTTTTTAATTATTATTATTTTATTATGTTCCATAAGAGAACAGGAACAGGTAAATGGCCGTACTGTAACTGAATAATTCCCCGGCAGCTGTCATTCTGACTCAGTTAAGAGAAAGCTACAAAAATCCTTGCAGATATTTTGGTCAGCAATAAATTTGCAATCTAACTCCCCAAAGCTGTAAAGAATTGGGTGTGAAGATTGGCGATCTGTAGCTCTTACCATTTAATCTGAATATGTGGAATTGACAGTGATATTTATATCCTCTGTGGGTGAAGAAGACCTGGGGGCAGAGGTGTCAGCAGCATCCTCAGAGCCTTGCAAGGTGGCCAGGTTTTGCTGTGGCCCCTCTACATAGTGGTTCATTACACCTGATTTTTTTTTTGCCTCAGGAGGCTGTGGCAGCAATAACATGCAGAGATTAATTCCCACCTGCAATTTGGGTAATAATCCTTTTGCCTGCTTTATCCACCCCAGAGTTCCTTCTTGAAATCTTCTCCTATTTTCCCAAGGAAGTGGCCTTTAAGATAGATACCATCAAAGCCCCGTCCTTCCCACAGCATGTATGTTAATGCTTGAAAGCATGCAAAAAATAATTTCTGACATATCTTCTGATATCTTCTGACATATCTTCTTTAGTTCTGGGCCCCTATTACTGTTGGGCATCTCTCAGGTATGCTCAACATATGCCAGGAAAAAGAGTTGCTACTTCTATAGCAATAAGACTACCAATACTTCCCTTTCCATTCTTCACCTAGCATCTCCTTCCCCTTTTCCAATCAGGATATCTGCTTCCCGTCATGACAGCTGAGTTAATATAAAAATCACAGTCCCTGTTTTAAGCTGGCAGTGTGTGAAGTGATCATCTGCTTAAACGCTTCTCCTGGCAACTCTGGCAACACCTTGACTGGTTTTCTTGCTCTCCCTTCAGATCGAACATTTGCATTTTCCTGATAAGCAGCTTCCTGTGACTCTTTACAGGCTGCAGTAACTAAGCGCACCCTACCTGGCTTTTTGCATCTCTCTGTATCACTTTTTTTATTATTTTTTTCCGTAACCAACTGCTCTGCCTACCCTTGAAGGCAGAAAAAATAGCACGAGATTTGCAATGTATCTACCAGGGCCGATAAGGTTTGCTTTATGGCTTTTGGTCTTGCGAAAGGGTCTCCAAGTAGTAATCAAATCCTTTAAATTCACATGATTGCTTGGAGAAACCGAGGGAAGCGAAAGGTGTTGGAAATAGCTCAGCTGACGGAGGAAACTTTTGACAAATGGGCTTTTGCTCCTGAGTTATTGCAGAGCAATTATAAGAAGTGGGAGCTACAGTACTGGCTTTAAGCATGATAACAGCGTGACAATTCATATACATGACTTGACTTGCTAGCACAATCAATAAGAGTCTCACCTCAGTGATTTTGTCTGTTCTATCACCAAGTCCTTGCTCTGCCAACCAAGCAGCAAGAGCTCAGCCTGCTTTTATTTGGTAAATATTAAACTAAGCCACTCACATTTTTTATTTTCCCTATTATGGCTTTGCAAAACCCACAAGACAGGACTGGGAAGCCTCAGCCTGCCTATATCAGCTTCAGATTGTGTTTCTGTATTAGGCATGCATCCCTCAGTGTGAATGATAATATGCTTGGCTCAGCTACCTGCCATTCAAATATTCCTGGTGAGTAGGACATGTGCAAAGCAGAATGGTTGGGCACCACGGTCAATAACCTTCCCTGAATAACACTTCAGACTATTTTTCCTTTGTAAGTTAGAGATGAGATGTGCTGGAAAACAAATGTCAGAGGCCAACGAATGTAAAATGACAAGATGTGGCAGATCCACTAGTGGCTAGGACTTACTTTTCTGCAGAACAGTGGCATTTGAGTTTGGAGGTCTGCATGAGCTGCGGCAGATATCTATTTGGATGATGTGGTTGCCAGCCCAGAACTCCATGTACTGCAGGTGACAGCTATGCTTTATGAAGCTCTCCAAGAAGTGGTCACCGTTCTCTTGACAAATAATGTGGCCTTTTTCATATTCATGCCATCACTAGGACGTGGACTCGAGAGGCAGCTGTGCTCTTTTCCATGCCTGGGCTTCCTCAGCAAGGGGAATGTTTGTTCTCCAAATTTGAGATTCCTGGAAAAAAAATAAAATAAAAAAAACAGCAAACAGTGAAGCCTGCCCAAAGCTGTGGTCTAGTGCCCAGATCACCACACTCGAATATCAGTTTTCTTTCTAGGTCTCTGGCAGGCACAACTTTTGGCAAGTCACTCCATCTTCCTGGTGAAGCAAAAACGATGGTAGGACATTATTTTTAAAGGAGATTGCTTTCTGTGTTCCGCTACTGAAATACCTGCCATATCTTTGTCCAATTATTCCAGTCCAACGACATTAAGAACACAGGTCTGATTCAGTATGGCAAATCTTATATTGGTTTGACAGTGATTGTGTTATCTGATTTTTTTTTTTTTTTTTTTTTTTGCTTGCTGTGTGGCTTTTTTGTTTGTTTGTTGTTGTTGTTTTCTTTTGTTTCCTTTTGTTTTCTTCATGCAGGAGAAATGGGTGAACTCACTAAGTTCCTGCGTAATGAAATTTCACAGAAATTCTGTCTTTAGAGGTCCGCTGGTCATGGTGTGGTCAGAACAGAACAGAACAGAATATCCTGAGTTGGAAGGGACCTGCAGGATCACTGAGTCCAACCCCTGGCTCCACCCAGGACCACCCAAAAATCAGATCCTATGTCTGAGAGCATTGTACAAACACTTCTTAACACTGGCAGGCTCCGTGCCATGACCATTTGTCAACCAGAAAAAATAAATAAATAAGTGAAACAACCACATACCAAGAACAAATCAACAAATAACAGCACCAAACAGCAATGTAAGTTCAGGTGTTGGGTTTTTTTTGCATTGAGAATGGTTGTAAGCAGCACATTTTTCTCATTTGTATGACTAGATTTCAGCAGCAGAGACACTAAAAGAAGAATGTAGGTTGATTTTGGAGGAGCATTAACATCTGAATCAATTATTAAGGAATCTTTAATAATAGTAGTGAGTACTTTTTCCATCCTTAGATTTCAAGAGTGCTCGGTGCATATGAGAAAAAGCAGCATTTTAAGAAGCTCAGAATGGGATTTTAAACTGTAGTGTCCTGGATCTATCACTTGATCTTGCAGTGCATACCTCTGCTGCATACCTCCATCAAATCCGTGTATAACTTCTCCTAATAAAAGAATGTTCTTCGGTTCTCTTCTCTGTGATTTGTTTTTTTACCCCTACAGTGAGCACCAGGGAACCATGTTTCTGCTTGTCCTTATCTGTTTTTATCCACACTTCAAAGTCAGGTCAGGTACAGCCATCCTATTATCTTTCCCCAGTTCCAGATTAATTGCATCTTATACTTCAATCCATGTTTAACAGCATATCACAGACCAACCTGGAAATGTAAAACGGGATGCCCTTCTGCTATAAGAATTATTCTTTTAGCTTTGATTAGTAGGGGCGTCCAAGACGCTGAACCAGAGAACAGATCCAGTGCAGATCTTGATCACAAAACAAAGAAATTAAAAGCTACTCACTCCACATATCATCCCATCCCTACACCACATACACACAAATATGGATAGATAGATAGGATATAGGTGTAGATATATAGATATAAATATAGATGATATTAGATAGAGATATAGGTGCAGATACAAATTATGTGTATGTATTGGGCTAATGCTGCCTACAAAAGACCCACATAATCTCTAGCATCCAGTGTGTTCAGGGGCATGATGATGGACAATCCAGACATCCTAAGACCTTATTAGTCTAGCAGCAAGGGCAAAAGAATATCAGTCACTTTATAGGGAAAAAATCAAAGCAAAAATGTTTACAAAATTGCTGCTAAATGTGAGGTGGCTACAAGAGTGTCTATGCCACATATTCCAGTCTTTCTTAGTTTTTCCAGGAAGGAAGTCATTTTTTGAGTCATTTTCTATGTCAGAACTTATTGCCCTGCACATATTCCTTGATGTTTACCTGATCTGCTTCTGTATGACCTTGTGTTCTCCATGGTAATTTTCTTGGGAGATTCTTTTACTGTTCATTATATTCCTTTCCTTTGCTAGTACTTTCCTGTAAAGAAAGACTTCAGTGATTGCTCAGCAGTCCTCTGTTTAGTATTATTCATTCTCCCAAAAAGTACATGTTTTGAGTAAAAAAATGTACTACACAGATGTTGATGTGCAGATTCCCTAGAGTGTATCCTGCATGTGACTAAGCATAACTGGAAAGTGTTGTGCATTTCTTTATTCTTAACCATACTGAAATATCTCTTTCTAATCTCAACAGCATCTCTTCAACAATTCCAATGTCTTCTCAGATCATTTTCAAACTTATTGAGGTTAAGTAAGACTCAGATCAAGTTTGGAAGCCCAGCAGCACCACATTGGATGTGCACTAAAATTCACTGAACTTTCATGTACTGATGCAGTGTTAACTGCATCACATCAATTTCCAGCAAAACCAATCCAATCTGTATGTTTATTCTTGAGCTTTGGCTATCCACAACTGACTACCAGTTAGATCATGCTCATTCTGCTTTCTGTAGAGATTACAGATTGTCTCCTTTGCAAACAAAAATCAGAAACAACCAGTAGCATATTGAGAGTATGATAGTAGAACCTGGAGACAGCTGCAGTATCTCCATGTCTGACTTGGAGTCTGTAATGTCTGGTCTTTGGCATACTTACAGATAGCACTGCTTTCACATCACTACAGATAATCTTTTCAGGAACATAAGTATGCAAACAGAAATACCTCTGCAGAGATATCAACAGAGACACTGCACATATCTCTTGGGCACTAGTCACAAGCATCCTAAATTCACCAAACTGCAGCCTTTCACTAACATTTGGAAATATTTATTGCTTGCTCTGGTTTCAGACCTGAAGCAAATGAAAACAAAGATTGAGTATGACATTGCTTTGGCCCTGGTAGCTCACCTCAGAAGTGGCCCCTCCTTCCCACGAAGAGTCCTCAGGCAGAGCCCACTGCAATCAGTGGAGGCCTTTCTACCCAATTAAGTGCACTTTGCGGCGGACTCAAAGGTCTTTGTTGCAGACAGGTCAGCACTTGGCAATAGTGTTAATATCCTTGGGCTAGCAGCCAATGATTCCTTCTTCTGCTGATGTTGTATTGAAACCTTTTCCCTGCTGTAACTGATGTATTCCTTGCCTCAGTGATTTTCTAAATCCCAGTGCATGGACCAACCATCTATAATAATATACTATAATAAATATATAGAAGTTCCTCTCTGTTACCACCTGAATTTAAAAGCTCGCCTGTGTAATATGGTCTTCATTGGATATACAAATAACAAGAAAGCTCTTCTGCTTTTTAACATGGGAGAGATGCCAAGAGGTTTGTGAGGCTTGCCCATGACAGTCTCATCTTTCACAATGCCTTTGTAGGTTCAGATGGAGATGAGCACCAGGCAATGATTAAAAGATGCTGGCATTCGCAGTTAGCAAGCTTGGATCTTGAACAGAACTGTGGAAACATCTTTGGCCTGCTTATTTTCTTATGTCCAGAAAACTCAGGCTGGAGTCCTGGGTGACTGCAGTTTATGTCAAAACCTGTCTCAGCCTCAGGCACACCTGATACCTTCAACCTGCTTGTTTCTCTTGACCAGGTGGTGTCTTCCAGGTGGTAGATCATGTCCAAAATACAAAGCTCATTACCTTTGCTCGGAACTGATGCCAAGGTAGATTCTGAGGGGATGGTATCAGATGATGTACAAGATGATCTTGGGACACGTAAGACAACCTTCCTCCCATCGTGTTTTATGATGTTTTTACATTGATTGCAAAAGTTATTTGCTGTTCTTAAAACCCAGAATAAGTTTCTTCTCTGGAAAAATACTCAGTGCTCCTGGGACCTTGCTAGACTGCTGAGATTTCCTGAACTCTGCACAGTTTCACCCCTTCTACAAATAGCCAGAACACCTGTGAAGAGAAAATATAGATAAAACAATTGACTTACAAAACAAAAACAACAAATCTTTGTCTGGGGTTGGCAATAGTGACTTGGCTGAGATCGGGTATCTGCTGGCATGTCCTCCTATCTACCTGAGCAGTCATTTCCTCTGACTCACCTTGGACTTTGGCAATTGAAGCATACCTATATATTAAGTAGCAAAACTCTATGCAGCTTTTTCTTTTTAAGTATGAGTTCAACTGAGTGACCTTAGCAGAAAGCTGCCAACAAAAGCACAAAAAAGTTTAATTCAATTAAGTCTAAATAATGTGGTCTTGAAGTTTTAACACACACTATCTATTGACATTGTCTTGCAGTTAGAGTAAGAGAATAAAGTCCTTGTTCTGCTCTTCTGCGGAGCAGGCAATTTATAATATACGGCAAAAAGAAAGTGAAAGGCAAAGTCTTTGTATAGTCATCTTTCCAATATTATAAAGTAAACATCAAAGGTATTGCTACTGAAAGGTGGAAAGATTCATATTACAGAGAATATGGAGTCCAGCAAGGCAGGGCACAGGGCCCACATTCTTTGATGAAATGATGAAATAATATCCCATTTGTACATTTTGTGTTTCTCGGCACAGGTCTGACATATATTTAAGATTATCTTTTACACAGAAGGGAGAAAAAGTTGGAAGGTGATTTTTATTTTTTATTTTTTTTGTAAGCTCTGGAAACTAGAGAACAGAACAGAAGTCTTATTGTGTTAAGTATCCCTTTGAATATTGCAGAAACTGTAAATGTCTTCCTTGCTCAGAGTACTGCATGTTATACTGTGAACAGTACAGCCCAATTGAACCGCTCTATTACGCACGATAACCTTCAACTATGCTCTTCAGCTGCATACTTCTCATCTTTCCAGTCTTTTTCACGAGAGACATTTGCCCCCTTTTTGCTGTTATAAGATCATAAAACTTCAGAGAATTTGGATGAGGACTGATAGTTCATCATCCCTTCTGTTAGAACTAGGTGCATAAATAAAATGACTGGAAGCCAGATACAAAATAAACAAAAAGAGATGACCACAACGGAGGCTGTAGATCTGCAGAATCCTTGGCAAAGAATTTTGTGCCTGCAAGATGACAGCATAGCTTCAAGCCATCCTTTGGGGCAGAACGAACACTCTGAAAAGATATCCACTCTAGATTAATACACAAACAAGCTACAACAGGCTCAGGTGTGGAGCTGAAAAATTGGTGGAGGATGGGAGAAAATTAAAAGCATGTATCATCTCTGCCTGCTCTTTTCTTACTCTTTCACACACATCCAGCTTTGTTTTTGGAGACAGGTTACTGTGCTCGATCTGAACAAGTTCCTCTGCACTTCTGTTCTCAAGACTCCAACCCAGGCTGATAGAAACATACTTATGTGAATACTATTGCCCTGATGAGATAGTTGAAACTTATCCTTTTTATGACAATTAGCACCAGGAGCAGTTGCTTGGAGATGTTATTTGTTAATACACATATTCCCCATGCCATTGCTTCAGAGATGAGGATGTTGGAAATAATAAAAGTTAACAAGAAGGGATCGTTACAGTCCTTATAAGGACTTGAAGGAAATTATAATGCAAACAGATGGTACTCTGAAAAATTGTTAAAATTTAGATTAGTGTGCCTGGATGATGAAAAGAGCTGATATTAAAGAAATAGAGAGATATAATGAAGTTAGAGAGAAATGAACCAATTGTTTGAAATTCCTTGTGGAGTTGCAGCATTCCCAATTTATCCTTTCTGCTCTTTTCTCTGCTTTCTTTTTCATTTAAGGTCTCAGACTCCACTAATAATGGAAAAATTGCCAGTTTTATCAGACAGTGGGGATCTCAGCCATCAGAACAGGCTCTGCTTACTCCCTGTCTGTAATTTCAACCCTTACATTTTATGTGGTTTTTTTTCCCTCTCTACCTTTCTACAGTTAGCTTTCCTTACGTGCCAGTTTTCTTGTGTACGGCTTGCATAGTCTTCTGTAACACAAACTTGGATAATAATTGGCCATAAGGCTAAAACCATTTGTAGGGGTTCATGGGGGTGATGTTAAAATGCAAAGGATCATCCCTGGTTCCAGCTGGACCCCTTGTCTACTTCCATTTTTCACCTTTTCAACAGGGAAAACTTTGTGGAGAACAATAGAACTCCCTTTCCCTGTTGAGAGTGTGTCAACAATGGGGAAAACATCTGGCCAGAGAGATTCTCCTCATGCTAGTGCTATAAGATCAGAAGGAAAAGCAAACAAACAAATGAAGAGAGACCCTCTGCTCCCCCTCCTCTGTTCTACACACCTATTCCCTGAACAGTCCTTTCTTACCTGCACAAACTGAAGGAGGAATGAAGACCAAAGTCAAGACTCCCACTAATTACAATAAACCTCAAGGCACATCCATTAGACACAAATCTGCAGCCCAGTAGGAGTGGTTTCTGTTGTTGTTGTTGTTATTTCTTTTTTTTTTTTTTTTTTTTTTTTTTTTTTTTTTTACTGACTTGTCTCAGTCAGATGTAATTCTTTAGCCTTAAAGAATTCTCTGCCTTTCTGGAGGATGCTGATGAACTCACTTTGCTTCCATGTAACCTTAATTTTACTTATCATCCTTTCTGTGCTTTGTGGCAGACCTCACGTCCTTGGTCAACATCCCCACACCTCCAGCACAACAAGAGGAGATTCATGTGCACTCTTCTACATCTGTAGCTGCACATCTTTCCCATAACCAGGCATCACAGACTGTTACTTTCAGGGGCAAACAACGTCCACCTTTAATCAGTTGCCACCAAATTAATTTCTACAAGTGTTGCATTATTACCAGGGAGGAAATGAACAAAGGGAACAAAGACAGACAGGAAATCCCAGGACACCAGTGCCTGGCTCCAAGAGGCAAACATAATTAATTGTAGTGGTTTAATTTCTGCACCTTCTGCTTGCTCCCATGTCAAAGCCCAGGTGCCTTAACTGGTATGTTAATTACTTCTGCGTTTAGCAAGCGGAGACACCACAATTGTTTAAGGCATAGAACAGCAAATGCAAAATGCTGCTGCCCTGGGCAGGCTGACGATTAGCTGCCATATTTAAGCAACCCTATCAGTAATACAGAGATCTGATGAGAATAAATGTCACAGGCTCCAGGACTTACTTGTTCCTCTGGGTTCACGTCATAACTCATTAGTCATGATCTGATGTTATCTCAGAACAACACAAAGGGACTTTCCCATCACTGACATGTCACTGAGTTAATTTATGGCTGTTTCCTAAATCCATGTAGGCTAGGATGGGAATGGAGGGAGCATGACCGATGTTTTGGTATGAGAAGATTTGCTTGTTTTTTAATTAGGTCTGTCCTGGCTGATGGATTCACCTAATTTCCTGATTAATCCTCTTCAATGTGCAACAGATATAAAAAGGGAAAGGTATTTCTGTACTTCCGCTCATCTTCAAGTTTATCCTTACCAGAACCTCATAACTTGGAGAAATATCATTTCTGTTAACAATTATGGAACTAGAGCAGCAAGATTTTCAGAATTTTATGTGTGTATGTAGTGTTTTTGTTTGTTTGATTGTTTTTGACCCTGTTCCTACAAGGACTCTATGGCAGGGTGATGAACTGAATCCTTATTCCATTTTTTCTTGAAATACAAGTTCATTGATTCCCATACACACTGGAGGAGTAATTCACAATGGCATTTTTTCCTAAACACAGACAAAAGAAGCAAAATATTGTTAGGGGTGACATTGACCAAGGGAATTTTTGCTTTAATTCAAGATGACTGCACACTGGCAAATGATAAAAACACCTGCTGGAATGTTAAAATACATTTTCCTAAAGTATGGTTTTAATTAGAAAAGCTGAATTGTCACACATGGTATGAAAAGGGAATGCTAACCAACTCCCAGGTTTATAGAGTGGGTAAAATAAACTGAGAATTCTATTCACATTTTAATACCTCTGCTCTTCATGCAACACACTGATCATTCTTCAAATAAAAATATAATTGAAAATGAGATTTTTTTTTTCTCTATTTTCATACTGTTGATGGAATAAAAGCCATAGAATTTTTAAGACACCCTATACTGAGACCCTACAGGCTTTTTCATGGTGAACTCTCCCATCAGTATGAAAATGCAAACTTGAAATTCATTTTGTTTCCACAATGGGAAGAAGTCAGTCTGGTGGTATTGAGGCTTTATGATGTAGGCAGAAATTTACAAGCTGAAAGCAAAACTGGAGTGATATTACATATGTTCCAAGGATAAAACATCCCCTTGGAAATGAGCAATTCAGCCCTTTGAAAAATCCAAGAAAGGGCGGGAGGTATGCTATGGAAATCTAACATTGTAGTGAAAATGGAGAAAATGCTAGTGCCATCTATTGGCATGAAATTATAAAGGTGAAAAAGAATCTGGGCTCATCTGCGTATATCCAAACAAGGTTAGAGAGGGCTGTTTGTTTTAATCACGTCAAGTTAAGATATTTGTAAATATGCAGTTTTATGTTTAGTCTTTTTAATGATGTTGTATTTTGGGTAAATATGTTGACTTTAAAATTAATCACCGTTGTAATCAAGCGGCAGCGAAAGATGGGGATTTGAATGTAATGGGAATTAAGAGTCATTGCTGAGTGGATAAATGCTGGCATACTGTCTAATGCTCTTAAGCAGGTTTGCAATGTCATTGCAGACTGTATTCGGGCTAGTCAGCAAGTTTAAATTTCCCATAAAGAATTGAGGGATCTTTAGTTCCAGGAGGTTCGCGGGCTTCCCTGATCATCTGCAATTGGAAAATACTTTTATGCTTGTGTCTGGACTGAAGAAGAGAAAAGGGATTTCCATTTTCAGGGAGTCACTAGGAGGCAACCAGCCAAAACAAACACCTGACATTGAAATTCAAAGCAAGCGTGAATATCACTTTCTAGTATCAGGGAGTCTAGACTATCAGTCTAGACTATCATCAAACAATCCCCCAGAGGGACAAATTCAAGTTTTAAAATTCAATTCATCTTTCTCCCTACTTTTCCTCTTTGCCAACAGGGCCAATCAGGGAGCTCCAGGTTCATGGGTCTTCATTTGGCAACACAGGGCCAAGGATGCTTTTTCCGCAAGTGAACAAATTGGTCCTGTGTACCTCCAGGGAGAAGAAGACAGGGGCCAGAGAGGCATTCCTCAGGTTCCTGTTCTTTATCATCCTACACCAAAACAACACAGAGTAGCACACAAACAGACACTGAAAGGTTCTGAGCAATGCTGAACCTCTTTTTCATACATAGAATTTTCCAATGAATAGCTACCTTCAAGGTTAAAAATATGAAACTGGTTTCTAGGCTACATATATCCAACTTAATTATTTGTTTAAGGCTTTTGTTTTTTCTATGCTAGGTGCAAAGTTTTTTGTCCTTGTTAACTTGCATACACCTTTGTATTTCCCAGTGGATGTTCAGAACCCCTTGTTGTACCTTTAACATCGTATAAAGTTCATCTTCTGAGTCACCTGGCAAGAATGCCATAGAAATGAAAACCCCCAGGTCAAAAGTTGTACGTTTTCTAAAAGTCTTCTTCAGCGCTCTTCATCTTATAGATATCCTTACAGATGGTGATCAGGAAACTTCCTGATTTTCTACTTGGTAAGGCAAAAAGTTCCCAAATCACTCACTCTGAGATGGACTTTCCAGACTTTCCATTCATTCAAATGTCCCAGATGCTCAAAGGTTTGTGCTCTCTGTTATGTTAAGCCTTTTGCTTCATTTGAGACACGATCCTTACAGCCTCTTACACCATTCCCAAGTACGGGATTGAGACAGACCAGCTTGTGACACTTCGAAAAAGTTCTTCTGAAAATCACTCTTCAATTTTTCACAGACTGGCACTGCAAGAGAAAGAAGAATTCAAAGGACATATTCTTTTGTCCTGAACATTTCTGAAACTTTGGGCAACGGCCAATAGCAAGGGAAAAAATTAATTCTGAATGATTGCAAGCTGAGAAGGATGCTGTACACTAGTGATGTATCATGCAAATACATCCTGGAACTTCTGGAAAACACTTCTCATTTTTCTAGACTGTAAGCTGTATCTCCTTACCAAGTTTTCCCTTTCACTGTCAAAGCCCAAAGGTTTATGAGAGCGCTTGAGACACTCTCTGTTCTTACACATGAAAATGAAGTCTTGCAGTCAAGAAACAAAATGTGTTGGAAATTTCTTCCCTATGAAGACAGCCCTTCAGAAAGTTCTGCACGAAGGGGTATGTGATGCCCGACCAGTACAACAGTGCTGGAGAGACTTGGAGCATATTTAGTGTGAAGACAAAAACACAGCCTTGCTATCAAAGGTTCATGCCTACAACAACTGACTAGATAAGATGGAAAAATATTAGGGACCAACCTATGCCAGTTCTTTATCTATATGGAAGAAGATGCCCTCCTGACTCCAGTGCAGGTGACTTGTTTTTTTCTACACTTCCCTCCAACTTGTGGAAGGGTTGAAAGTCACAAAACTTTTTTTTCTTTATTTACTTTTTTTTTTTCTCTCTCTCCTTCTACACTTGTAAAACACTGAACGCCGATTCCTAGAAATAAATTCCACCAATTCCACTGATTTATTTTTTTTTTGGGGGGGGGGGGGGGGGCAAAAAAAAAAACGAATCTTTGCCAAGACAGAAAATGAAAGAGAGAGAGAGGAAAAAAAAAAAAAAGAAAAAAGAAAGAAAAAAAAAAAAAAAGCCTTAGGGATAAACCCAGCAAGAAAGATCACAAGTTAGTTCAATATTGACTTTATTTTAAAACTACTAGGTGGAAGGCAATGAAAGTTCTTTGTCAGAACATTACAAAGGGGAAATCAGGAGTTCCTGGTTCCATGAAACTCATACAAATTAATAGCCTGATCTTGAAGCTTATCATTTTGAACAAGGTTGAGCTCCCTGTCCAGAAATGGCTCTAATAATCACTTGTTTCATAGGTGGGAAGTATGGGTTCGCACAGTGCTGTACCAGAGGGCCTGATGGAAGGAGAGAGAGAAATATCCTCCAAAATGCTGTGACATTTCCACATTGTTTAAGCACAATATTTCGGTGCTTTAGTACATGCTTAAAGAAAAACCTTTAAATTAACCCCATGAGTATAAAAAGGACCACTACTCAGTGATCTGTGCCTCACCATGCACTGATCCCTTCAAATCCATTGGAAGAATTGCCACTTCCCCATTCAGCAGAAGAGCAGAGGTGAGGATCCAAACACCAACCACATGCACACATGAACCCACTCCATCTTTTGTCTTCTGCAAGCCAATATTCTGCATCTAGCTAAAGAAGGCTAGATGTTTTCCTCTCCCAGAGGTATTTTTCTCGTATCAATCCTCTTAATCTTTTAAATCTGCTTTAGAAAAAATGATGATGTAGATCACAATTCAGAGGTGCAAACAAATAGCCTTGCAAACAAAGGATGTATAACATAAAGAAGTGTACGAGTCATTACCTGAGTGGCAAATGTAAATCATAGTCAATGAGGAAAATAAAATATATCTGCCAAAAGAAACCCTGGCAAAACAGAGAAGAATTTTAAAAATAAATCAGGTGCAAAATGTAAAGTGCAAATCCTCCTCCTCCATGGGAAACACCAGCCAACACAATTTGTCTCTAAATTTTTTATATAAGTAAATATATATATATATAACAGAGAGCATCTCTCAGGACCATCTTCCCGTCTACCCAACCCTTAAGGTCCTAAGACCATCACGTGCCTTGTTCCTTTCTATGGCTGGGATTCTGAAACTCCAGATGAAGAATTAGCACCATTTCTCTGTACCTCTGTATCAAGGACATGGCTTGTATGGGTGTGGGTAACCAAAGCCCAGAGATCACAGGTAGATCAGGAGAGTGTAAAGGGGGAACTACACAGGTGATGTAACTGGCCCTTGAACTGGGGAGAAATACTTTGGGCTTGGATAAAAATGTTTGTTTTGGGGGTTTCTGCTTGTTTACTACTCATGGCAGCTACCCACTGAGATTATGCATGAGTAGAGTTTCTTGGAGGTCTGTAGTACCTTGTCTGCACCTATTGCCCCAGAGCAGATAGCATATCGCGTGTGGTCAGAAAGCTGGCAGAAAATGTTTAGATAAAGAATGGAAAATATCCTGGGGAAAACAAACAAACAAAAAAGCTGTGACGTATGCAGATGAGTCTTTTGGAAAGTGCCTCTAGCCCAACTCCAGATGACCTAACTCTGAGGATGAAGAACTACCACTGCTGGGGCTCAGTTCTTCTCACCTCTGCTGCTTGGCGTCTTCGTCCCTCAAGCTCTCTGTCTCCATCTGTGCTCCAACTTTTTCTCATCCACATATACACACCCCTCTGAACCCATTGTCTCCCTGCCTGGTGAACACCTAGATAGGAATTATTGCTGAAGGCAGCTGGGATGCAGATTTTCTGTGTTTACACGTTGATGCCTAAATGATTATTTGAAATTTGCGGACATGAATTTTCTAACTCATTTCCCATGGGAAAATATTTACATATTGTTGAATGCTGTTATCATGTTTCCACTGTGATTTACAAAACATTACAGGAAATAAAATAATAATAATAGTAATAACAAATCCCAATGTTTTCCTGAATTGGAGCCTGGGAGATAAGCCATGGAAGCCTGGGGCACTGACATCAGAGTACAGCATGAGAGCATGTGTGTGGCATTCACATCCCACTCACAGGGACCAGCCTGATGCCTGCTCCATCTCAGCTTGTGGTAATTTATTCATGCACCCTTGGAAAACAAGATTAATCCTCCTAATAGTTTGAGAATATCCAGTTTTAAACAAGTCAGCTGATAACTCTTCGAGGAAAGGAGGTTACTGGTAAATAACAGTCCTTAATTTATGGATGAGGGAAAGATTTATAATGCATTTCTCAGTACAGAGGTGGAGGTGGGAGAGAAGAAGGGAGGTTGACCTCTGTGCTATCTTCCCAGTGCCATAAAATTTCATATCCTCACAGCACCATAATGGCTTGAACATCATCTTGTTTTGCTGTCCTCTTCTTCACCCCGGTTTCTGTCAAAAGTTAGAAGTGGGAGTGATGACACCAAAGGAGGAAAAGTATTACAAACATAGCACATTCAGTGACTTTCTGCTGCTCTTAACAAGATCTTACCGATGGAAGCATTTGTGCTGTGTTGCACCAAGTGGTGAAAGTGGTCACATTTTTAAGGCAGGAGTAGCTGCATTGTAAATACAGAGCACTGTGAAATCATGGAACTGCAAGATGTTGCTATATCCATTATATGGGTATTATATATATAAATTATTATATTATGCAAGATGTCGGCATAGCCATTTGTTAACCAACAGGATATATTTAGCACCAATCATTTAGTTATATTGTGGAAACTGAGTGATCTGGAGACTTTGAGGCCATCGCATTCAGAGGATGGAAGTCTGTGTTACAGCACTGGAGTAGTTTTTGCAGCTATGCTGCAATACAACACTTCCAATTGTTGCAGTTTATTTGCTTTTTCCTCTCCATGCAAAATGCTTATTTTGGCATAACCTAAAATAAAACAAAAAACAAAAAAACAAACAAAAGAAATACTGAGCACAATGTTTTGAAAAAACACGTTAATAATCTACAAAGTCATTCAAACTATTCATTTTCCAAAAACTGGTGTCCTGCTTGAGCAGGTCACATCTACAAATGAATCATACATTGCAGAGATTTTCCCATATGTCAGGCCATAAATTACTGTCATACAGGAGTGAGCCTCCTGCTTCATTCAGCTGATGTGCTGCTGTGGATATTAAACATGAGATGAGCTACCGTTGTCAGATGTTGGTTTATGGGATACCTGTGCCGTAATCGGTCTGGATTAGTCCCTGTGTCTTGTGGCTTTCTTTTTGTCATAGAATCATAGAATTATAGAAAAATAAAGGTTGGAAAAGACCTTCAAGATCATCTGGTCCAACTATCACCCTACTACCAATGTCACCCACTAAACCATGTCCCTATGCACCATGTCCAACCTTTCCTTGAACACCCCTAGGGATGGAGACTCCACCACCTCCCTGGGCAACCCATCCCAATGCCTGACTGCTCTTTCTGAGAAGAAATGTCCCCTAACTGTTTTAATTGTTGAAGAGTAGTGCTCTTTGTTCAATTCTTTGTTTTAATTGTTGAAGAGTAGGGGCATGATGTTTCCATTTTTCCATTCACCAGGGACATTGCCCGACTGCTAGGACTTTTCACCTATGATAGAGAGAGGCTTAGCAGCTACATCAGCCCATTCCCTCAGGACCCTGGGATTCATGTCATCAGGTCCCATAGACTTGTACATGTTTAGATTCATCAGGTGGACTCGAACTTGCTCTTCACTTAGAGTGGGTGGGACTTTGATCCCCCAGCCTCCATCTACAGGTGCAGGGAAATGAAAGACTTGGGAAGCCCATCTACCAGTGCAGATGGGGGAAAGACGTTGTTGAGTACCTCAGCCTTCTCTATGTCTGTCATTGCCAATTACACAGATATAAAAACTCACTCCTAATATAAGAAATTAGCCACCCATAAAAGGTTACATACTACTATTTTCACCCCTCAGTCTGTTTTCACAAATGTTAAAGGTGCTTGGTGGCCCTCAGGGACTCCTCCTGTCACCCAAGTGCATCAGCCCGAAGGAAGCTGTGTCCTCTCTTGTGCTCTTCCTCGAGGCTCTGTGCAGAAGGGATGCCACCTCTCCCACAAGGGCTGGGGGATGAGAAAGAAGCACTCACACAAGCCCTGAGAATTAGCAACAGAGTTTTTTATTGCCAGGACATCACAGAATCACAGAATTTCTAGGTTGGAAGAGACCTCAAGATCATCGAGTCCAACCTCTAACCTAACCCTAACAGTCCCCACTAAACCATATCCCTAAGCTCTACATCTAAACGTCTTTTGAAGACCTCCATGGATGGTGACTCCACCACCTCCCTGGGCAGCCTGTTCCAGTGCCTAACAACCCTTTCGGTAAAGAAGTTCTTCCTAACGTCTAACCTAAAAATCCCCTGGCGCAACTTAAGCCCATTCCCCCTCGTCCTGTCACCAGGCACGTGGGAGAACAGACCAACCCCCACCTCACTACAGCCTCCTTTAAGGTATCTGTAGAGAGCGATAAGGTCGCCCCTGAGCCTCCTCTTCTCATCTTGCAGGTAAGCCTGCAGTATGTTTGTGGTGTTTGGTGGCTCCAAGCTAATGCCTGAGATGGAGCCTGAGCGACGAGCAGGGAGCTCACTGGGCACTGCTGCGATGCTGTTTGTGTGCTCTGATGGCAGAGAGCAATGACAGGCTGGGGTAGTCACAGGTCTGATCTGGCCGAGGTGAATCCATGTCCATCAGTTCCTCCATATCTTGTGGATCCAGCTCCGTGTTGGGCAGGAGGACAAGCCAGTCCTTGCCTGGGACAGCCGAAACGGGATGCCTTCCATTAGGAATGTTTTCTGGCCAGGGTGCCGCACCAGGGGTTCGTCCAGTTCCACCCTTAGGTCCCATGCCACTGTCTGGTTTATTTCCATGCATGGGCCTAATGCTGCTGTCTGTTTTACAGCCTTGTCTGGTTCCCATGCTCCGTTTCTGATTATGGTCACACCTCTGCTCCCCGTGACTGTCTGCCTGATGGCCCTGCCTTCTCCCCACGCCACCATTGTGCCAATGGTTGGGCCCAGACCCTCTGTAGATGTATGTTTGAGGGGGCGGCCTGTTCCCTGCATCGCTGCGGTGCCAATGAAATCACTTAACATGCCTGTAGGCTGGGCACCAGAGGTCCCTTGAGCACTGGTATATCTTGTGCTGCTGGTGCTATCTCTCTGCCCACAACATGTTTCCTTGTCAGCCGCCTTCCTTCTTGGTGCTGCTCTGGATGGCATGGCTGACCTCGCAAACCAAGCAGAGCCGCTTCTTGCCTTGCTGCCTCTAGTCTCCTAGTAACTGAGAGAGTGGTGGGCCAGTGGCAGGGGGCCTGTTTTATAGGGCCTGCAGCAAAGGCGGGGCAGTGGTGGCCACTGTGACCTCAGCAAGTCTCTGTGATGGAGTGGCCCAAAGGCGTCTGTGTTGGGGGTGGCCTGGGAGATGTCCTCACATGGAGGAAGGAGCAGGGCTGGGAGGGCTGAGGGCCTCTTTTCTGTGGCTGGCTCCCTTGGGCCATTTCCCTTGCCTGAGAGAAAGGCTGCCCCTCGGCCACAGGGACTGTCCTCCACATCCCATCCTGGGTTTATTTTTAACACTTCTTTTTAGGTAATTAAAGTTAATTTATGGAAAAGAACAGAAGCAAGGTGCATCTTGGGAAGAATTTCTTCCTCACATCACATCTAAATCTCCCATTTCTTCAAAGCCATGATTCCTTGTTTCATCACTACACTCCCTGATGGAGTCCCTCTCCAGCTTTCTTTTAGGCCACTTTTATGGGTGAGGTTAAACGGCAAAACTGCAGGACCTTGCAGCGTTATCTACCTTGTTCCACATGATGTTTTCCAGCTCAGGCTCTAGCCTCTCATCAGTGTAACACAGAATCATAGAATCATTCCGGTTG
Source organism: Heteronetta atricapilla (assembly GCA_011075105.1). NCBI lineage: Eukaryota > Metazoa > Chordata > Aves > Anseriformes > Anatidae > Heteronetta > Heteronetta atricapilla. The sequence goes on from CM021732.1 coordinate 156,940,154, forward strand.
GACCTCCAAGATCATCTGGTCCAACCCTCCCCCTACCACCAATATCACCCACTAAACCACATCCTTAAGCACCACGTCCAACCTTTCCTTGAACAGCGCCAGGGAAGATGTCTACCATGATCCCCAATGCCTTTTCTGCAAACATCACTTCCAGCCAGCTGGCTTCCAGCATCTACTAGCACATGAGATTTCTCCTCTCCAGGTACAGGTCTCAGCATTTGCTTTTGTGGAATTGCACGATGTTCCTGTCAGCTCATTTCTCCAGCCTGCCATACTGAGATTATTTAAATTTCCATAATGATTAAAATTGATTATTGCTGAAGAGTCACTGCAAAACACATGGATTGCTTAATGTGCTTTAAAGCTCTCTCTTAAGTACAAGAAGATGTCTTAAATGGGCTCCTAATATTTTACTGTTATTATATAAGATATATGAACATGAAGGCAGGTATCATCAGTCTTCAAGACTTATTTTGAAGAATTAATTTAAGAAGTCTTTAAGAATCTGATCTCTAGAAGTACAAAACATTCTCACCTCCAAAAATGGTAATAAAGACAGCTAATTCCTAGCTAGATAAGGCTAGGGCTAGCTTTGAGACTCAGGGTCATCTGGGCTATGTACATTCAGAAGCCCTGTGGCATAATAGGAATGTATCTACAGAGTGAAAAAGTTCATGCAGATAATCCATTGTTCATACCATTTGCATTTTGGAGAGCTTTCCTTCAGACAAGGTCGAGTCCCATAGATCCCATGCCCACTAGTGGCTGGAGAAAAACTGATGTAATCTTAAAAAGTATCTTTCAGTTTAGATTCATCTGTAAAGAGCAGGGCTTGTGAACTGCAGCTGCAAATGCTCTGTGATGTGAACCGAAGTGGAGTCTGTGAGGACAAGAGGGAGAATCACTTTTTAAGAGAATTGTCTTAATCCAACCTGAAACATTAACATAAATGCACCCACACAAGCCCACAGAGCAGACTTTCTCCTTTCTCCTGTCCTCTCTTCCATCAACTCAACTTCATTTCCTTCCCTTCTCTCTAAGCAGAAATACACATCAAGGACAAACATTTACTCACTTTAGACACCCACATCCTAAAGTAGTGTTGAAAAGTAGTTTGTCCGCATCACTGGCTAGAATTCAGCTATACTTCTGATGGCTTCACTTTAGATAGGCCTTAGACTGAATTCTCCCAGGGTAACTAAATGACTTCTTAGTTCACATAGGAAATCTATGGCATTATTTAAGATTGAACACTGTGGTCCAGCCTACTTTATTCAAACATAGCTATTGTTCTGACATAGTATTATATAAAAAGATCAATTCTCAGGTTTCCAACCAAACTACTGAATCTTACTTGGAAAAAAATAGTGCTGTATTAAGCTTATGTTCCTACAAACAAGAAACAAACCAACAGATAAATATATTAAGCCACTAATTTACCTACACTGATACAAACCCAAGCATTAAGTTGTATTCAGTCTGCAAACGCACAGACTCTCTCCTTTAAATTTGGAGAGAGTCAGACGGGGTTCTCCTGTGTAGCTGTCAAGCAGTGTGAGAGAAAACACCTTCCACCTCTCCTGTGAAAGCTCAGGCAGTCAACATCTGGCCTGGAACATAAGGTTCCCATGGCCTGAATGGGAATAGGCAGAAGAAACCTAGCTCTAACTGATAGATCAAAACTCAGATAAGAACAGAAAGATTCTGTCCCCTGATTGTGGCATTCTGCTTGATTCTGCTGAAACATAAGTAGATATCCTTTAGTGCCTGGGAATATTCAGCTCGCTCTGTACACACAGTTTACCAAAGTGAGACATATCCCCACCAGCTACCTCATCAGCTTCAGCATTCAATCAGTGTGACCACAGGGGTCTCAAATCACTGTGATGGGCCCTCAGGGGTTGTTTGGTGGGATCCTTCTAGCTGCTGATTGAAGGCCACAAATGAGTTCATTACCACCAGGTTCATTCCTTACATTTTCTGTCTGCTGGCTCACATCCCCATGGTCGATCTGTCTCAGAGTGTTATGTATGAATAATTGGACTGTGAAAATTTGGAGAAGTACTTGATGATATCCAGTATCTTCTGCTAGCACTCCTGGGATACCTGTGGTGACAAAGAATGGCTACTCTTCACCTAGGTAATCCAAAGCTGACTGATATCTATAGAACAAGGAAGCAAACAAAAAATCAAAAATAACGTTCCTTCTTCTGTTGGGTCTTGTCATGGTCAAATGGGAAGAGCAGAAGCTATGCAAACTGCTACAGTTCCTGAAAGGGTATGAAAATTAAATAAATAAATAAATTTGTCCAGCTTTTTGCAGGTATGCAGGCACAGTTTCTTAAAAGGCAACATCCAAGTCTCTCACATGAAAGAAATGTGGAAGGAAGCCATGTGCTTCTGGCACATCATGAGCAGAGGTCACGAGAAAGATCTGTCTTCTACATGTCACTGGCCTCAAGAAGATAAGGGCTATGATTTCAGTTTCCAGTCCAACTCCAAGCTAACAGAAGGACCTGATCCCTGTGCCCCTTCCCAACACTGAGCCCAGAGGGTGAACGTGTGAGTGCGTGAAGACATGGTGGGTGGGAAGGTGAACCTCCTAAGGCTGTGGTGAAAGCCAATAATTCAAGCCCCAGCTTCTCACAGGGCTTCTGGGAGGCTGAGAGATTTGATTCAAGTGGGTGGTGAATCCTCTCTAAATGTGGGTATAAGTCATCTTCAGGTTGTAACTTCTTTGAATCATGTATTGACCCTTGTCAGGTAGTGTACTTAGTGCTCCATCTTGCTGCTGTCTTAGTTTATTTTAAGTCATAGATGAAAATAACAAAACAAAACAAAACATAACCATAGCAATGTGGCCAATGGGCTCTTCCTCTATTTGCATTTTCTGAAGAATAATTTGCACTTCCCTGTGTTTCCTGCACACCATCCAACAATTCCTCACACCTTTGCTTGAAGGATTGAGCTGACATTAAACAGCTGTCTTTAAGTGAGATGCTTTTTGACACCCTAGGGAAAATGGATTTCAGATGCTCCCCCTCTCCAGCGCCTAGGTGCATTAAATACATGAAACATCAGCAGAAGAGAACAAGTATCTCCAATGAAAGTCAGGAGGTAGAGACAGAATATCAATATAGCATTAACTAACATGGGGAAATAGGAGCAGCATCAAATAGCACAGCTTTGAGAAACCTCCTTTCCCAGGTCCTCCTAAGGCTCACCTGCAGTTGCCAAGCAAAGCTTTAGGTCAGAAATGACAATGCATGAAGCCTTTTTTTGCCCCCCCCCCCCCTTTTTTTTTAATTGATCGCAATTTTTGCACTGAAAAAATAAAGTGTTTAAAAAGTTGAAGTGTTAAACACTTAAAGAAAGTGTTAAAGAAATTGATTTAGGGGTATGATTCTTCTTACCCTGAAGCAGATGCCTACGTTTGGGTTGGCAAGAAGAAGCACAGTTAGCTGCATCTCCTTTATCCATACTGGGAACCTGATCAGCTGGCTCAGATGAAAACACCTGTGTTGTATACACCTGAAATTATGTTTCTACATGGGAAAGCCACCCTGAAAGGTGTTAAGACTTAGATTAATTGAGATGGCATTTGCCAAAGGGAGTGTGTGCAAATTAAAGCAGGAAGCAGAATGAGGTTGTAGGGGGGCATCCAAGACACAAAACATGTCCAAACTCAGGACAGAGCTGAGAATACACTCAGTGGCTCTCCTCAACATAGATGTTGGAGAGGTGGAGTCTGAATTAACTTAAGATGCACTGCCTGGCCTTGCACCAGCTATTAGGCCTAAATTATACAGATTCACGCACCCTGACAAATGCAAAGAGAATAATCAACACGAAAGAATAACCTTTGGAAACTGTCCGTATTTGAGACCTTAAAGAAGCCGAGGACCTATCTATCTCATGTATCATATCCAGCAAGTGGTATCAGAGACACTAGCAGAGAGATCAAAAGAAGAAGCAATATATCCCATTCTTTATTTAGCTCTGCTCACAAGTATTATGAATGAAGTTAAATCCCCAGATTTGGGCTTGCCTCCTTTTTATTCAGAAAGAATGCTTAAATATTTGAATGTTTCCTATTGAAAGCAATGAGATGCAGGCACCCACACAAAGATAAAAATAAGCTTAATTTAATATATGGCACTTTGCACCTCTCTAGAGGATGTAAGTGGGGCAGTCACCATTCCTGCTAGCAAATGCAACCATGCATCTTGCATGAACATAATGTCCCAGCTCTATTTTTCCAACTTTTCAAGCTATCGAGGAAGAATCTAAATAGGGCATAATAAAAGTTTCAGTCAGGGAAGACTGAAGTCAGTTTCAGCTGATGAAGTGGACCCATTTCCTTTCCCATGAAAGGCCAGCATGGGAAAACAATCCTGCCTGCAGGCTGAAACCCTCCACCTTGTTCCAGGGTCCAGCAAGTGAATAGAAGTTCAAAACCCTCTCTTGATTTGAAGCTTTATCTGGGAGGGACTACAGTGAGATCTTTTGCTTTCTGAAGCTGACACAGTTCTATTACCCTGAGCTATAACTGAACCCAGCAACAAAGTGAGCCACGGGAAGGCCATCTCTCCACTAGTAGTTCTCTGAAGCCATGTGGAAAATGATTTTTTTTTTTTGTTTTTCTTTGAGGAGAATGAGCCCTTGGTGAGCAATATGGGGAAAAGGTAGCTAGTTCTCACAAAAATCATCCATTTTGAGAATATTCATGCTAAATAGTAATAATAATTACTTTCAATAGGAGATTGTCTCTAAAATTGGACTTAATACCCATTTCAAATTTAATGACCATAGCACAGACAGGTTTCCTGGTCCTGGCATGACAGATATTAGACAGAATTTGTAATCTATTCAAGAAACATCTTTTCTTAAAATGACATTCCTGAAGGACTTAAAGGAAAAAAAAAAAAAAAAAAAAAAAAAAAAACAGAGATAAAGCACCTACAGAAATGCAAACCTTTGCTGGCATACTATATATCTGATACATGCTAGTACATGAAATGTAGCTTATATTTTTCTTGTAGTTTTTTTTTTTTTTAATTTCCTAAAAAAACAAACTAACAAAAAACAACAGCAACAACAAAAATCTATAATTTGTTTTTGCAGATCTTTCATAAGTGTATAGGAACTGGTGTCCTGTATCAGTGTACCAGATCCCCTAATTCAAAGAAAGAAAGTGGCGAGAATTAGGACATCCCACGTACCTTCTCATGATAGGACAAAGTGGGTGTCCCGGAGAGCTACTGGATGTTATACACCAGTCTTCCATGACACATTGAAACCGGTATGAATAAGATTTGCTGCTGATTTCTCTTGAGTGGGTATCTACTGACTTCTTACCCTCATTTCCATGAAAAAGCAAGCCTGAACACTCCACAGTTTGTCCTGTACTGCTTTTTTTTTTTTCCACCTTTCCTTTCCTTTCCTTTCCTTTCCTTTCCTTTCCTTTCCTTTCCTTTCCTTTCC
>CM021732.1:156945737-156956343 GCA_011075105.1 Heteronetta atricapilla
TCCTTTCCTTTCCTTTCCTTTCCTTTCCTTTCCTTTCCTTTCCTTTCCTTTCCTTTCACACCCTATTGCTGACCCTGTGGACTAGTACACAGACTTTTCCCCATACAAACAGACAAAAAAAAAAAAAACACACTGTGCTCAGCAAATAACCTAAGATGAAACCATCAACCCAATGCCTTTTAATACTAATCCAACAGTAAAATTACCTCAAAGGAAAAAAAAAAAAAAAAAAAAGTATAATCTTACAGTTATTTTGTTGTTATCATTTGGCTTTTCTGAGGATGTTGCCTTTCACAGTTATGGTAAATCTCTGAAATGCTCCCCTTTCTGTAGTAGGAATCTCTTTGCTTTGTGGACTTTGCATTTCAGGCCTGCTGGAGCTCAAGAAGGAGCTACCTAAGGCTTGTACCACTGCCGTGAGCTAATGAAGGCAGCAGTGCTGATGGAGCTTCCCGTGACAGCTTACGTGATCTATTTCTGCCAATGGTTGGCCAGGAGAAAATCTGCTTTGCGCTTCAATTTTTCTCTCTTTTAAATAGTTATTCAGCCCAACTCCTCCTGATCAAAGACTGAAAAAAACTTGCAAGGGGCCATCCCAAGCATGCTGTATAATTATTGTAAGGGAGTTAAGTATTCCCTGCTTCTCATTTGGGTGCTAGTTTCCTTCCTGCTGTATGTTGCTGGAAAGACAAATTGATTTAAACTCCACTGTTCAAGACTCAGATGGAGCCAGTAGTTGACAAGGAGCTAATTAGCCTTTCCAAGGTGAGCACAACAAAGTCAGTGGAGAAGAGGAGAGATGATGGGCTATTCTGAATGACAGCTTGAAGTGACAACAGAACAAGGAAGGCTGCAGCACTTTCTTATTGTCCACAAATTGCTCTCCCATCTCATTCCAGTGCCAAGTTCAGAAAGTTACTGTCAATTAAACAACACCTTTGCAAGGTGTTAAATTGCAAATACTGCTGATGGCAGCTCAAATCCAACTTTATTGCAGATAGAAACAGCTATCTGGGATCAGCAATCATTAAGTATCTCGGGAAAAAAAGCATGCCCTCTCAAGGCTGAATTTTGAGGAGGGAAGCGTCAGAGTAGGAGTCACAAGAGACTGTAGGATCTTGACTTGAAGGACACCAGTGCATGTTTTCAGTCCTTGCACCAATCTTAACATAACAGATTGAAATTTTGGAGAGATGCATCTGTTTACCAGTACTTTTCCTCATCTCTTAACATTAGGATAACTGGGGAGTAAAACTCAGGAAAAACTAGTAAGGTAAATCTCCACTTTTTCCCGAGATGAGTCTAAGAGGAACATAGAAACGATTCCATGGATACTGTCAGAATGAAAATTGATTAATGTTTGAAGAATTTTCACCAGATCTATCACCAAACACTATTCTCAGTAGTGCAGAGAAGTCTGGATCTGTGACCAGTGCACATGGCAGGGGAGGGGACCATTTCCCAATTAAGACCATTTCTTCTCTGTGGATGAATGTCTTGTTTCTATCTTTTTCCTCTTTGAGATGGAGAAAACAGTTCCTGTCAGAAAACACTCAAGCAGCACAGACACAAGTACTAGGAAGACTTGTACCGAAACCAACCATATAAATTAATAGATAGATGAATGAATGCTTGGAAGTTGGTTATCAGTATTCTAGCTTTTGACTTCTTTAGGCAAATTAGAAGCCAATGATAGGAACTATAGGCATAGAGATCTTTGTGACTGTATTATCTTTTAAGATATTTTTCTTGGAAAGTATATATTTTTGGATCTTTAAAGAAATTTTGTGACTAGTACTAAGCTCGACAAGGTTCTGCAGAAAGGGAACTTGTGAACAATGGGAAAGATTTCTTTGAACTTTAATTTCATAAAGCAGAGTCATTCTTTGGAAAGGCATTATTAAAATTGGATTACAGTCCTTGAATGAGAGGAATATCTGCATCTCTGTTCCAGGCTTGTACACTCATTTACAAACAACCAATTGCAATTAGAAATACACTCAGGCCCATGGTATCAGCTTGTCTTCTGCCAAGACCTGAGCTCTAAGGCACTAAAATAAAGTTTTACTAATGGGTTATGCAGGAAAAGACACAAAAATTAAACCTACCTTCCACAAATTGATTCCACACATTTATTTCATTTAGCTTTAGAAGGAGATAATTGAAGAGGCACAAGTATTTAATTTCCCTGAGAACGTGGGCTTGCAAACATATGACTCTTAGCCAGCTTCTTGGATTCTGTCAGAAAGCAGATCCAAATTTTTGATTTGGCCCAATGGAGGAAAAATGAGACTGGATTCTGATCCCTAAAAACATAGATCTATTTATTCCTGGGGGATCTGTGCTGTGTTCATTTCAATTCTTCATTTTACTGTTGCTTGTCTACTAGGTAAATGAAGTTTGATTTGTATAAAAACAATTGTCAAATTTTGCTTTAGGTCAAAAACATTCAGTCTGTGATTCAGCTTGAATTTAATACTAGCTCTATTTGTCAAAGGTTCTTCTTGAACTGCAGAATATGCAAACAGGATGCCTTTAAGATACTTTTACACCTCCCTTTGCCTCCAGAATCAGTTTTCAACCTTGGAAATGTCTATGGGCTACTTAGACGAATGAGGATTTGAAGTTACATCGGTCTTGTTTATACCAGGTTTGAGATGATGGTAGAAGGAAACAATTCTGCATCAGGGCTTAAAGGGCTTTTTGCTGGGGGAAGATATCCACTGAAGAGCCCCCGAAGCAGACAGGATCCATAACCATAACACATGTACCCAGATGTGCGTTATCCCCTTCAAATACTCCCTTCCTGCACCCTTTCTTCCTTTCATGCTCCGTACTGGTTCTGATGCCCCCAGAACCCCCTTCAGAATAACTGCACCAAAACCTGGGGAATTTTCTCAAAACCATCGTGCTTCCCTGGGGAATGCATTAACTTTGTGAGGATCTTTTACTGCTGCTGTTTCAGCCTTTCTCCCTGTCAGAAAGCATGCGTGAGGATTTCACTCTTCAAAAATAAACCTGAATCTACCTGCTAAATTTACCCTTTCTCTGTGTTAATTGCCTGACTCAGCAACTGAAGGCCAGTTTTGCAAATTGTCCTGTTTCTATTCCCTTCCTCTGCCCTTTGGTTCACCTGACTTCTATCCACCTGAAGTCTATACAGCTTCACACCTCGCTGTGAACCAGGCACAAAATAGGGCAACCATGGTACAATCCTGTCGTTCCTCACATGTCCACTCCATTTAAGGCTCCCATTTCATTCACCTTTCCTCTTAAGCCAGCCAGCCTGCACCCAGTGTCCTTTTACTAGCTGAAATATCCCCAGGCCTTCTTCCTTTCAGCCTCACTCTTGTTTTTATGTCCTCTCATTTTCTCATTTGTTTCAGTTCTCAGTAGTCTCCCACCTAAGCTGTATTATTTTTACAAGTCCTCACCTCGTTATGTCTATTTTGGTACCTTGCTCACATAACTATGTTTTATGTTTCAATACTTCCAAGCAACACAACAGTTTACAAACTGGTATTTTATTTATTTATTTTCAAAAATAGATATGTAGGTAGGTAGGTAGATAGATAAAGTGACAGCTTCTGGGACAGAAATGGAACATTAATAGTATATCAGGTAAAGAAAAAAAAAAAAAAAGAGGAAAAACTGTATTGTTGGCTTTGGATGAAGATATAATTTTATTTTTATTTTTATTTTTTTGGAAATGAAGGACATGAAGTATCTTCCTGATATGGCATTATTCAACCAGCCCTATGTCAGAGATCACAGATCATATGGGCTGGTTTTCTCCCAGTCTGAATCCTGAAATAATTTGTTGTACAAGTGACAATAGCTCTGTGGAACAAATCTTTGGCAGGGGTAAATTGGCATGAATACACCAGCCAGCCAGAGTGTTGGTCAGGGTCTTTCACCCATCAGGACTTCATTCTGAGCTCTTGCCTCTGAACAATACATCCCAGCACTGATAGTCTGGTCTAACCTTGATGCATCACAAGTCCCAGGCAGTTCCATCCTGGGCTAAGGTGGCTACCAGCCACCTCCTTTGCCTTCCTGAGGTGGATGATATGAGATCTGAGAGCCTTGGTGGCATTTACTGGTAAATAATTCACTATGATTTGCTCTGGGGATAGCGACAACCTCCTCTCTCTTTCGCCCATCTTATTTCTGATTTAGTTACTGCCATGAAAGGTCTGGGTGATCTACCTATCACTGTGCCTCCAAGATCTTCCAGAGACAAAGGATGCTTTTATTCATCTGAGGTGTTAACTACAAGGTCACACCTGGCTAATATTTCCTTGTAATGAAGTCCAGAGGTTCCCTGAATCATCCTGCTTGTGCTTACACCTCTACTTGAGCGCTCACTGGTGTCCTACTGTTCACAATGGAAACCTTCACTTGGAAGCACAGAAACTCTTTGGCACCTCAAATAATGCCTTCTCACTTCCAAAACTAAAAAAAAAAAAAAAAAGCCAAAAACCAATAAATAAACAAAACACAACAAACAAGCAAACAAAAACCAGCCAATTTATGGGACAGTTTAATGGAAAATCATGCTATGAGGTCTTTGATGTGTTCATGCACAAGCTCTTTCTGTTGGTCCTCACAGCAGTTATCTCTGTGGCATTGAAGCATAGATTCCAAGTAGTTCTTAAAGTTCTTAAAGTTTGACCCCAAAAATATCACTCTCCCACAGAAAATTCGATTTGTTATGATTCAGTCCCCCTCAGACAAGCTTATCCCTTGTCTGCACTTTTGCTGCTTCAACTGCCAAAATTGGATTTGCATATTTATTTGTAAATTACCACCTAATTCTGTGTAATATCTGTAAGTACATGCCTGAACTTTTCTGTCTCCTCTCAGAAAAAGTTAGGAGCGTCCACCAACAGGCACAAGCCCTGTGTCCATATGTTGTGTCCTCATTCTTGTTCTCATTTGGGACAAAGTAAGAGAGGTAGAAAAGATTTTCAAAATCCTAGTTTTTTTTTTTTTTTTTTTTTTTTCCCACTGTGTTACCCCATCATTATCCTTGTATTGGCTGTTTTATTATTTTTGCACTTCACTGTCATTCCTTGAGTATTTCACTAATACAAAGGAGGTTGCCTCTCTGCTAGCAAAAAGCTGGGGGAAACCATCTTCATCCACACTGCTCCTCAGTGCTCACAAACCAATAAACACCATAAATCAAGCCCAGAGCAGATAAACCTTCAGGCTGTCAGGTGCCCAGGAGGTAAGGTCCTCATCTCGTCTGGCAAGTGACCCAGCCCTTGGGATCCAGCAGCCCCAGCAGAGAGCAATTTAATCCTATTTCTGCGATATATGCCAGGGAAACACAAGCACAGAGGATGTCTGGCTGGCTGCCAGCCCACTTGTGATGACAGGACACATATGGAACCAAGGGTGACCATACTGATCACTGCAGCATAGCCGCTCTCCCTAATTGCACCATCTGTGCAACTGCCTTGCAACCCTGAGTGCTCTTGTTGTCTGCTCGCTGCACAGGGTCAGCTCTTGAGCTCTGCTTGGGCACTTTGAGGATCTGATCTGGTCCAGGCATGCCTTCAGGAATGACAAAGCTGGAAGCACACAACTCAGATGGGTGCATAGCCAGGGTTTAGCATCCTGGAAACAGAGAGCTGTCTAAGTGAACTGGTTGTTTTCTACATTTCCATCCCATGTCCATGAAGGATGAGCTTGATGATGTGCTATGAGGTACAGCCCTGCCAATCCATAGTGTAGATGGATGAGTGAAGAGGCCAAGGGATCTTCCTGTCCCATTTGGATATCTGCATTCCTTCTTCCCTTCCTTACCAGGAAGGAACTTCCCTCTCTTGTTGTCATCCACTGATTGAAAACTTTCACCAATTTCTTATTCTGAATCCATATTCCTACTGGCAAATGTATTTTCCATGGTTGTTTGTGCAGTAACAGCCTTGTACCAATCTCCACAGGTACCTGTAACTGCTTTGGTTATACTCTCTGTTAAACAGACCTTTGTTTTCCTTCAAAATCCCAAATGCCTAAGAGATTGGAAGGTTTACAGTATCTCCCCATCTTTACACTGTCGATCGTGGACAGGATTCCTCCTGGTAATAACCTCTTCAAATCACAGGGATAAACACAGGATTATTGGTTGCAAACCGTAACTGCAGCAGGGAGTGTTGTAATCTGTGCTGAATCCACGCAGAATGAACCAAGAGCCTCTGCCGTAAAAACCTTTCAAACCAAGTCCATGACAGAAAAAATGGCAGATGCTGGTAGATGGCTAGAGAGCATAATAAAAAGGCAAGCATATTGGTGAGCCGTGAACCACTCTTCCAAGCACATCATCTCATAGCACTGCTGGCAAGTCTCTTCCCCGTGGGGAAGAATGAACTCTCCTCTTCCAATTTCACATGCTTGAAAAAGCCAAAACACAGGCTGAATTTATATGTGTAATTCCCCTTCTTCCCAGGTCACTTTTTATTCAAAGTCCCATCAAAGGCAGGTCATTTTGGGGGAATCATATTTTAAAAGGTGCTTTAATATCCTGCACTAGTAGGCTGCCTAAGGCATGCCATGAAGGGAGCAGCTGTATTGTTCATTTTAAGATGCAATCTAGGGAATATTTACTAGCTGTTACAAGTTGTCAATGCCAAGGTGAAACTTGTCTGTTTTGTTCCAACATGGCACTCCTTGTCTTTTCTAAGTTTCACCTTTATATCACAACAAATCCCTCAAAACGGCAGGTACCCTCCTTTGTTGAAGCTGTTCCAAATTTGAATGTCTGCGTATGGTTTCCCCAGAGTTTTTGCAGGATTTTATTTCAGTAAAGAAAGATTTCTGCTCTTAACAAGTAATAGGTTTCCTTTGGTAAAGGTTTGAATGAATCAGTCTAAGATTTTTAGACATGCAGATGGGAAGGCAGTTCCTAGCCAGCTGGAAAAAGGTCCTACTAAGAAACAGATTAATAATAAATAAATAAATAAATAAATAAATAAAGATTGTGAGGTTTGTACCTCACATTCAGTCAGAGCAAGTTTCATCTGTCTGTAGAATTTCTAGACATCTTCAGTCCTCTTTTTAGACTCTCTTCTTCCTGTCCTCGAAGGGTAACATCTGCAAAACCACCTAAACTTAGCTGGATTTTAGGGAAAGGTTTAAAAGATTTAGAGCACCTCACATCAGTGGGAGCAAGGCAACTAAATGCTGAGAAAGATTGCTATAGAGAAAAGGAACTGAATATTTTCCAGTCATGGTACTAGTCCACCTCTTTGGTATGTAGTAGATGAGTGATGCCTGGAAAAACATGTACTTGTAAAATAAGTTTTATATCATTTAACCACCCTGTGAAATTCTTTTGGCTAGCACTACCAGAATAACCTTTGTAAATGCCTTTAAAATAGTGCCTTTACCTTAGTGATGAATTTGGCCAAATGAAGCAAAGTCTTCTGCCATTTAAATGGAGACCGTTTGTGACTGTATATTTGCAGGTATTAAGGTTGAGGGACACATGTCATTCATTCGAGGTTTGGACATTTCACACGCCAGTTTAGGCACTGCCATGAGCACAGCATCAAAGTCCTCAGCACGCATTGCCTACCCACCAGTGCATGAGGCACTCTCGTTTTAAGACAACTCAAGGCAATTTGAGGAGCTGCCCCTTTCTCTGCCATCTGCCCTCACAGCCTGTTCAGTCCAGCCTAAGCACATATCATGTTCCTGACAAAGCAACCCAAGATGCTTCTCTCATTTCTTCTCTCTCTCTGGTGCAGAAGATTGCAGCTGTGCAGATGCATTTTTTTGCACAAAAGGCTTTGGAGTGAGGTAGCCACTAAACCAACATGTTTTTAGCACACCTGCATACGGAACAGCTCCAGCTATTGGAAACTGCAATTATTTAATGAAGCAAGGAGTTTCTATTGATTTTGTGAAGCCAACTGGAAATTAGGCAATAATTAGCCCTAAGTTCTACTGTTTGTTATTGAAAACAGCCACAAGATGTGGTTCTGTGGTTATCAATCATGGTGCCATAAAACTGGTGCAAGCAGAAGAAAACATGGGGAAACCTAGAGTGGGAGTTGCATGGTGGCTCTATCCTGACACTGAATTTCTTAGGACCCACACAGGTGTGCTTAGGACTCCCCACCCCAAAAATACGTGTTGGACAAGACATCTGCAAGTCCTCTATCCAGGCTCCCTTAAAGCAGGAATTGCCAGTCCTTGGTCAGGTCAGACACAGATTTGTTTAGTCAAATCCTTAAGGTCTGCAAGAAATGAGATTTTTCCAACCTCTCTGGGTGGTCTGTTACACTGATGCCTTTTGTTGTTGCTGTTATTGTTTTTCCAAATATCCAGTCTGGGTCTTCCTATTGTAGAAATAGAGGCTACTTATGCTGTATGCAGTGGAAGACTTGACTCTTTCAAAACCAACTTTCGTCCATATATGATGCTCGGAGAAAGAGAACAGTTGTGAAACTATAAGTGCAGTTAATATTTCTCATGATATTAAGGTTAAGTTTTACCAATCTGTTGTCAGAAAGCTGTTACAGTAGAAAACAGCCAAGTGGAGGGAACGTGTAAATTAAATTATGTGTAAGAAATGTTAATTAAAAAGGGGAAAAGAGCTCATCCTCCCTGCCTTGGTACGTGATGTCCCTGTGTCCAGAACATAGGAACGATGGCCAGGTGAACAAAAGAGTGAGGTGAGAGGGGGCCTTGGTACATTAACCGAAGAAAAATGAAGAGTTTGGTGTCAGAATAATCTTCTGTAAGGGGAAGAGGAAGATGCAAATCGAAGAAAATTTCAAGGCTTCTAAACTCAAGGTTTATAGGTCGTGCAGGCTAATCGGCCAGCCTCAGGAAATAGCTGAGATACTTGAGACATCAAATAATAACCAAAAAGCAATACCAATTAACATAAGGTTGAATTATTGATAATATATATATTTTTTCTCTCTCTCTCTCTCTCTCTTTTTTTTTTTTTTTTTTCCTAAGGATGCTTTACTGATTTAGCTTTCTATAAATCTTTCATTACTCCAAAATTGTTTCATTGTCTTGTCTGGTGACAGAGCTTACTCTGAGCAACATGACTGCACAAGCCATGATACTCCTTAGTGGTGATAAATCTGTTCTCATGGCTGGACTGACATATTTTTGGAGCATCTAACAGCATGCATGCTCCCATGAATCCCTAGTGAATGCCCACTTCAGCAGCCAGAGCCTGTTGAAACAAATGGCTACGTCTCTTTGGCAAACAGAAAGATAATACTGAGAAATAAGATTTTGATCCTTTCATGTAACTCAAACTCTTATAGCCTGGAGTCACCAAACTCTCCTGCCACCTTCAAGTGAGCAAGAGCCTTGCACACCTACAGCAAACTTTTGTTCCCAGGGGATTGAGTTTATCCTCAGTTCATCCCATGATAGCCACAGCTTCACAAACATTCTGACAATATCTTGCTGGGAAAGAAAATGGAAAATTGTAAGTGCATCATGGACGTGTAAGTAGACAGGTAGATGAAAAGAGCAATTATTGCAGATGCAGTTTAATACTGAACTCTATTTGATCACTTGTTTTTAGTACAAAATAAAAATAAAAATATATATATATTAAAAATAAAAATGCTCATAGTGGTCAGCACCAGCCTTGGATGCATTTTTACCTGGCTTAGCCCTCTCTCAGCCCTCAGTGTGTCCCCTGCCAAGAGGCACACTCTCCAGAACCACCAAGAGTTCTCCTCCTGAAATCTATGCAGATAAACTGTTGTGATTTCTGTCTTCTTTTGCATTAGATGGCATTGTGCTGATAAAACAGAATCACAGGATTAAAAAATCATCATTGTGAACATGCCAGTGGGGGAGATATTCTTCTGAGGAAATTCATTCCAAGGTTTCACTTCCCTGCTATTAGAAAACTTTCCCTAACTCAAATTTTCCATGTTTAGATCCATGGCTTCTCATGTTATCTGCCATGATTACATATAGTTTTTATTTTCCTTTATGTAACTGTACAAACTTAAAGTTTCTTCCTCCACTTTGTCAAGTCTGCATTTTAAAACAAAAGCAAAATTTTGCCCATGATTTCTTTTTGATAAGACCAGATATATTATGAGTGAATTTCCTTTTTGGAGAATTCTGTTCACTTTAGGTGTCTGCCTTTGAGGTGTTGTTCAAAAGATCTTAGAGATATGACAGGAGAATGATCAGAAGTTGAATGGTGAGCTCTCAACCAGGAGCATGATTTCTTCAGTGAAGCAAAACGGAGTTTAGCAGATGACTAGATTACAGGTTCTCATTGCTTATCATATACTCATGGGAAATGAAAAAAAAGGCTGGATGGAAATTTTAAACAGAAAAATTAGAACTGAAATGAAGGCACCCATCTTTAATCATTAAATCAACCTTCAATCAACTTTCAGAATAGACAACAACTGGACATGATAAATTTGATAAATTAGACTCTTTAGGCCAAAAATGGAAAGAAAGAGAGAGAAAGAAAGAGAGAGAAAGAAAGAGAAAGAAAGAGGAAGAGAGAGAGGGAGAGAGAGAAAGAAGGAAAGAAGGAAAGGAGGAAAGAAGGAAGGAAGGAAGGAAGGAAGGAAGGAAGGAAGGAAGGAAGGAA
>CM021732.1:156956353-156982669 GCA_011075105.1 Heteronetta atricapilla
GAAGGAAGGAAGGAAGGAAGGAAGGAAGGAAGGAAGGAAGGAAGGAAGGAAGGAAGGAAAAGAAAGAAAGAAAGAAAGAAAGAAAGAAAGAAAGAAAGAAAGAAAGAAAGAAAGAAAGAAAGAAAGAAAGAAAGAGAGAAAGAAAAAAAGAAAGAAAGAAAGAAAGAAAGAAAGAAAGAAAGAAAGAAAGAAAGAAAGAAAGAAAGAAACTTATCTATGTAGTTTAAGCAGAAGTAATTGGGTTAGCCTCCAGATATTGCTAAAGCGAAATGTCTTGCTCTGAACTACATAGGTCAGACAGCTTATATATATATATTTTTATAAGAGTTGAAAATAAATTTGTTTTGGTTTGCTCTCTGGCCACATGCTTGAAAGGAAGTTCCTATGCGAATGCACTCAGCCTTCAGCAGTAGCCCTTGATTTGGTATGAGCAGAGAAACCTGTGACCTCCCTCTCATCTGGAGGACACACGCTGCAGCACGCACTCTGCTTGCAGCCCCCCCAAGGCTGAGAGATGCCTGATGTGACGAAGTCTTTGCCAGAGCTTTTTATGTGTTAGAGATGGTGAAGGTTGAATGGGAACTTTATCTGAGCAGCTATCCTCTGAACCCCTGTCCCTCTTGCATCCTGGTCCCCTGAAGGCCAAAATATTTAATCAGAGGGAATTTGGACAAATTGTCTAACCACCTCCAATGCTTTTCCACTAGTAATATTCAATGGATAAAGAACTAGGTTAAGAATCTGTATCTGGAGTTTGTCACAGTAGCATTAATTCAGGATGTGTGTGTATCCAATGAAAGTGAAGACTAAAAAAAGAAGTGTCCTGAGACCTGCCAACCACCAGACCCCAGAGCAAAGATGCAGGTGAGGGATGTGCTCCAGAGATGATCTGCACTGGGAGCACAGTTTCACAAGGCTCTTATCAAGCTTTAACTTCTTAGCACTCAAATGTCATAAGTTTCTGTCCCAAAGGAGAGTTAATTCTGTCTTGTCCTGAGTATAGGGCCATGCAAAATAAACTGGACAGCCTCCAAGAACCAATGGTGGTGCAACAACATACAATAAATATATGTACCCGTTGTTGTCCTTGAGAGTTTGTTTCATTGATATCGGTGCATGTTAGCAAGAATGCTGGAAGTGCCCAAGCCAAAGTTAGAGCAATAAGGATATTCAGTGATTGTCCAGAAAATTAAACCTCATACCTGAAAGGGTGAGCAAAGAACAAACTGTGAAAATGAGCTAACGGGAAAAGGAAGCTGTGTCCCTCTGAAGTCTCTGTGTTGAGTTTAGCACTTCGCTTTTTGAAAGAGGCAATAGCTGAGGTGCTGGCAAGATTTTAAGAACAAGGCTAGGAAAAAAAGATCAGGGCACAAAGAGGAATGAATGGAAGTGGATGAATCTCTGCCAGAATGCTATACACAGAAAAGCAAAGGACCAGCTGTCTTCTCAATTAACCTGCCTCTGTTGTCTTCATAAATCACTTTGAGCTATGTTATATTAGTCTCAGTAATCCAGAAAATTATTTGCACAACAAATTTCTGTTTAAAGGGCTAAACTACTTTTAAGACCCTGTCTAGTAAATAAGTCTGTGGATCTGAGCCTTCTGTCTGTAATGTGAGAAGTGAAAAAAAAAAAAAAAATATATGAAGCCCTCTTGTCTTGCTCTACAGTGGGGAAAGATAAGCATCCTGGGCTTTCTGAGGACATGAACTGGATCTGGACCAGCAGGAAAAAAGCACAAAACCCTCACTCAAAGGGTGTTTCTCACCCATCAGGGTGGTTGAGATTAATGGGATTAGGTTCAGTATTTTGTGAATCATCTCCTTCAGCTTGTGCCTGTGCTGTATGGTTGGACCTCACTTCTCGTCCCATGCTTGTCCAGAACTTGAACAGGAATCTTGTCCAAGGTGGCCCTGAGGCCACCTACTAAGAAATAATTACTACATATCTGTTTCCTTAACAAATTAATCACTTCTGTACCTACCACCTGCCTACAGTACCGCACGGCTCGTTATAAATGGCCGAATGCTAATAGCATTCTAACAGAGAATGAGTTACATTGATAATGAATGTCAGTCCAAAAGAGATGTGAGATGCTGGCATGAGGAGGAATGAATGTGATTTGCAGTCGTGATCTGATCTCATAAAGTGGGGGAGCCTTCATCAATAGAAAACATAACCTCCCACCTTGACATACGTGTAGTGCACAGCTAAAAAAATTATATTACCTTGAAAACCCTCTAAATTTGTGCAATTTGTTTGGAGTAAATATGAGTCTATATAATTGCTATTAATATTTTGACATTCTCAGAAAAAAAGAAGACAAAAAAAAAAAAGCTTTTCCTAGCACATGAGAATCTAATTAAACCATCGCATTTTAACCTTATTATGTTTTGGATGGTGCAATGCCAAGCTCACTAATTTGCAAAGCTAATGAATACAGTCTGACCCAGAGTTGCTTTATACAGTGTCAATTTACCCGGTGACTCTGGGAAGCTGGGTCCCCTTACTTTTCTTTTTTAAGTATTTGATTTGGTTGTGTTGAGCAAAAATCCTAATTAAGAACCTGCAAAGCAAAACAATTCCAGAATTCTGCAAAAGCACAAGTTTTCAGAGTCCTTGCAAAAAGTTTCAGGAAATCATTTTTTCTGTTGTTTTTGTGGTTCTTGTTTTCCCCCTTCTTCTGAAAGACATACTACACAGTTTAATTCAAGTTCTAGCTTTGTAAGATTTCATTCAAGAGAAGGAAGAAAGAGGAAGAAAGTAAACAAAGCATATATATATCACTGCATAAAGGAAGTGAAACTAAAGAAAACAAGCTAACTACAGAGGTAATTTGCAATTTTCCATTCCATCTGAGTCATCACAAAACACATCTAACCGAAACAGATCTCAATTCAATTTCTGCCTCAGCTTTCCCTGCCTAAATCCTTTTTTTTTTTTTTTTTTTTAAAATTTTACAGAAATCGTGCAACTCTCTTCCCAAATAGGAAAAGAAAATATTCCACAAAATGTGCCCTCTCTTCTATGCCCATCTATACTCCTGATCATTTCTATCTTCCCATGCTGTGACCTCAATTCTGTTTCCCAGTGTCATACCACAGGGGTAACTGGATGGGAGGAAATCAGCACTGGGCAACCAGGGGGAGTTGGGAATGTCCTGTACTTCTTCCAGCAGTCACTTTGATTGCATGATTGCACTCCAAAGACTGTTCCATTTTCACATGTCAGGAGCTGGAGGAGTGAGGCCATGTCTGCTTCATGGAGGATGAAATGATGATGGCTACCATGTTGGTGCTGGAGGAGTTAAATTGTTTGCCCATGAAGATCCTTTTCTCATGACAGCTAGAAAACCTTCCAACCACAACAGCTTTGTTCTTGCAGGGATATTTCCTAAAAGCCATAATTGCCTAGTTTTCAAACATAAAAATAACATCCTGTAACATAGCATCACCTGCCTGTGCCCAGTCTCTCCAGCAGCAAAAGAAAGACTGTACAAAGATGGTGCTGGCTTTTGGGAAGCGTTGAAGCTTGCAATTATTGTTCATGTTTGCAATTTAGGGGCCACCTCCCCTATCCATCTTTCATTACCCTTTTCCCTCCTGCTATTCAGTGCTGATGAATAACCTCATAAACTACCAGGAGAGAGTTTAACCAGAGTTTCTCCTAATTGACTGATGAGTTTTGTTCCTTCATTTTACTCCAGCTGAGCCTGTAAATGCCCAAGTTTCAATCAGTGTGGATTTCTCTGTTTTTTGGCTCCTTCAAAATCTGGGAAATTAAGAAGTCATTTGCACAATACCATCAGAAGCTCACTCAGTTCCTTTCTCCTGTGTCAATATGAAGTGATGCAGATCTTTTCCCCCAAAAGCAGCCTTTCTTACAATATTCAGAAGAGACATTTTTTGTTACTGCTGCACCAGAGTACTGTAAGTGGTGTTACCTGAAGACAATTTGATTTGAGTAATTTCCATCTGAAATTGTTGTTCAATCAATACAGAAGTGTTTTGCAGGAGTACTTTATTTTCAATGATTTTTTGAGATTTTTCAAAGAACCAGTTTCATAGGGAATTATTTTTCCTTTGCAGGCAGATGCTCCTGTTTTTTTTTCTTTTTTCAGCTGTGCATTGCATTATATTAACCATACCATAATATATATATTATAGAGTTGAAATGTTTCTTTCAGGCCATTATTGCGTTTCTGAATTCAGTGTTCAAAGTCTTTCCAAGTTAGAGAAGAAAATAATAAATATATATAAATGTTGGAGAATATGAAAACTTCACCTTTCAATCAATAGTAAATGGGAGCATGAAGAAAAATAGACATCCAGAATTCAATTCATTCCGTGGAACTTTAATCTAACATCTCACCTAGCCCTCAGAGTCAATGGAGAGAAATAAGATTTCCCACACAGATCACATCGGGTTATTTTCTGTAGCTAATTTAAGATAAGGCAAATAATTCACAAGTAAACTTTCATGTATGTCAAATGAGATGAATCCCTTTTCTAAATCTGCAGATGAATGGATTCTTGGATAATATCTCTGGAGCTGCACCACCTGGGGCCTCAAGTGCTGCAAGTACTCATCAGACCAGTTATTTTCCCTAGCAAGCAGGTGCACACGCATTGCTTTTTATAAATGAATTCATATGCAGAAGTCACAGGAGAGAGATTTCTCTGCATTAGCAGTGATAGAACTGAAAATCCCTCAGACAGGATGATCTGGGCAGGGGATTAATATGAACTTGGATTAATTTTCAGAATTCTCCAATAACTTTCTTTTTGTCCTCTCCTCTGTCCTTCAAGGGGAGGGAGCAGGCAGAGGTTGCAGATCACAGCTCTTAACATTAGGCCACCTGAAGAAGCACTATCTAGAAGCTCTTCATAGACCTGAATATTCAGGTTGGATGTGGCAGCTGAGTCTGATTTTGTCCTGCACTGCTCACAGCAGCTCAGGAAAGTTATTTCAGGCAATAGGCTGTCAAGTCAGAAAGAATCACGGAGCATAAGAACATGGGGCTGGAAGTAACCTCGTGGGTCAACACGTGTAAAATGACTCTTTCAACAGCAGTACATGGGAGGAAAATGATCCATCAATGGCAACATTATAGAGAAGTATGTTGATGGCTACCATTTTGTTCCAGACAGACATATATTCAAGAAAGCTAAATAAAATCTCTCTGGCACTAATTAAACTTTGACCTGATTTTCAAGGGTGAGTGTTAATTGCAATACATTGCATTGCTTTGATTTAATTTCCTACTGTTGAATGAAATTGCATTTAACCAAATCACATTGCATTGATTGTTTTGTTGTTGTTGTTGTTTTGAGGGAATACTATTTATTTCTTCTGCAGCAAATTATTTTAATGAAATTCCTGGAATTGCATTTAACTGTGTTGCAGTTAGTCGAAATAGATTGAATTAGGGTAAGTTGAATGAAAGACCACTGAAAACAGACCTGAATTAAGCTTCATTGAATTTTGTTAAATTTAATGAGACATTGAATTTTATTTCTAGTGAAGCAAGGACAGGGAGGCAAGAAGAGCAAAATAAAATCCCAAAGGAAGTCATCGGAGAATTTAGCAAGGTGGAAGCAGCTGGAAAACACAGAATAGGTGTTGAAGACAGCAGCACTACAGAAATGCTGGAATATATTAGAGATACATATCACATATTGCTATATGAAACCCATCTAAATATCGCCCTGGTTGTTTTCATGATACCCAACCCAACTACATTCACTATTTGAGGACACCTCCCTATCCTCAGTGGACTTTTCAGGACACAGTCACACAAGGTTGATGAGTGTCTCAGGGTAGATGGGGATTTCACAGTATCCTAACAAACGGACTATGCTTGAGTGTACTCCAGGCAAATGGATGAAAGATGAGATGGACCTTGTCACCAGTTTCCCTCCAGCCAGAATCTGCTCTTTCAAGGCTCGTACCTCCCTTGGAAATTCACTGGGAAGCAATGAGAATGGATCACGCTCTTCATCTGTGACATGTCAAGGAGAGAAGTGTCAAGGAATTAATGGAAATAAAAAAATTTCTTCTTGCATATGGGGAAACTCTGGCAAAGAGAAGTGAGCGGACCATGGTCACATGAGAACTAAAAGTAAAATAACTCAGGGCCATTCAAATCCAGGGTTAAACATTATGTTCTTCTATTATTGCTTTATACACCTGCTCTTTCTGGTGCTTTCTGGAATTGGTGGTAGCTGTAAATTTCAGAGGATGAGATTTGATTACCAAGTCAATCCCGGCTGATCTTTTTTCCTCATAGTGGTCATTACACTGTTAGAAAAAATTATTCAATATCCCTTCCCAAAATTGAGACATTTCATACGAAGGCCACATCATCTTGAGCACAAAGACACTGGAAAACTTATTTTCTTGAAACAGATTAAAATATGTGTCTAATGGCTGGATCACAGTGGTGAAACTAAATTTTATGAGGAAATTCTATACTGCTGCTAGGAGCACTGTGGGAACACAAATTATGGTCCGTGGGGCATCCGCTAGACATGAGCTTCTAGGGACATCTCAGCCAGGGGAAACAAGGCAGCTGGATGGAGAAACCATTTCTTCACCCATTTCCCTGGCTTAGGAATAAGGATGTGGCAAAGGGGGAATGTCTGCATCACCAGGCCTCCATCTGACCTGTCTCCAGTGTGGGGTTTGTAGTGGGGAAGAATTTGAACCACTCTGGAGAAACATGCTTCCACCAGCTGTGGAGAAACCTCTATTTCTAATTCAGAGAACAGTTAGAGAGAACAGTTAGATGGGTGATCTGTCTCCTGTTGCTGAGGCTTCTTTCTCATACCAGCTAATTAACCACTTGGTTAACAAATCAGTTAATATATTTACTAATTGGGTTTAGCTTCCAGAAGCACTGACTTTCACAAAGATATCCAGCTTCTGTCGAGTAGGGTGGAGTACAGCCACCTACACACAGCCACACGCGTGCACACTTTCTTACAGAGATGCTCTTTTATACCCACCTGCTGCAAGACTGATCGACATTTATATCATAGCCTCCCTCTGCCTCACATTGCTGAGTCAAATTTTACATGGCTTGGCAAACAAGAGTTTTAAACTCTTCCTTTGGAAAAGTATTTTTTTTTTTTTTCTGTGAATTTCTCTGAAAAGACACTCTTCTGTGCCATCCACAAGACAAGCCGCTTTGTAAGCTGAGATATGATGATCCATGCAGGACCTTTCATGATGTGGTAGAAACGTCTGGAGAAATGTCTGCCAGGATGATTTTTTTTTTTTTGAAAAAAAAAAAAAAAAAAAAAGAAGGGTTGCACTTTTTGTTTGAACTACCTGCCATACGAACTGTGGACACAGATACTGCTGGGGGCTTCTTCTTGCTTCTTGCTTTCAGCATCCAGACAAAACCCACTTTTCCCAAGACACCACGCCTCATAGCTGGGAAAAAAAGAGAAGTTATTATAATACCTTGACATCCAAAGCTGGCAGACTGTTCCTCTGCCATCTGCCAGTATCAGGTGAAAACCTGGCGTCTCTGCCAGGATTTGCAGACGCATTTCACCACCAAAGAATTTGCAAGTGAGAAGCTAAGTTGAAGTCTATGTCACAACGTTTCAAAAGCTTCAGGATGCTATATCATTGTTATTATTATTTGCGTTCAAAGTTTTCCTCTTTTACTTTATTCCTGTTCACCAGATTAATCGCTTTGAAGGGGAAAAAATGTGCAGTTGGCATTTCTTACAGATCAATTTGAGCTCTATGAATCCTAAACAGGGATATTTAGTGCTCACTCATAGAAAATTTATCCAGTTAGAATTATATTTTGTTTTTCTTAAGTTAATGACACCCCCTCCTTCTCCATGCTTTTATTCTACCATGGTAGCATTTTTGCATAAAATCTGCCAGTTCTGACAAGCTGTACATCACAAGCAAATAGAGAAAAAGTTCAGCCATCCCCTCTTGTCAGCAAAGGGTGATTGCCCCCTCCTTGCCCAAGCATCACTCATTAGCTTCTCTGTGTTTAATTCTCCCATTTTGCACATTGTGCCAATTTTGGAGTACTCTAAATGTCAGCATAATATAACAGTAACAGTTAATATCATAATTAACTGCGAGGCTTAAGGGAATAGGAATCATAGAGCAGCAATTCATTAGCGACGCTTTTTTTATTTCTTGCTGGTAAACAGAGTTTCTCTCTGTACAGCTCAGTTTAATGGTGAAGAGCATGGTCCTCAAAATAAAATAATAATAAAAAAAAAATCTTCAACCCTGAAAATCAGTAAATTTGGCCTGAGAGGACTTGTTTCTGCAGCCCTCCTTGTCCTCAGATTTAACATTTGTCCTCAGATTTAACATTAGACATAGCACCTGCCTGCAGTCAAATCATCACTTCAAGGTCATTTACATTCAAAGAAGTGGTCAAGGATGGTCAGCAAGAGGACTTGTTTACCTGCAACATTCCTTAAAGAAGCCTCAAATGTACCCAAAAAGCAGGTTCTTTTTCCAGAAATCTCAGTAGGAGCACAACAGCAACACCAGCTTTAGAGTAAAATCCCAGTGGAATGCACAGGCAGGCAAACAGATGGCAGGAGCTCATTTTGTTTAAATAAGTAGGAATATTAATAGGTAAATTGATAGAAGAAGAGCACTGGAGGACATAGATAGATGCATGGATGGACAGGAACGAGATATGCCTAAAATAAGAAAGATGTTATTCAGTTTCTGGGCTGTGAGCCACTACCTTACACAAATGGTGTGTTGTTTCTTTTTATTATTATTATTTATTTATTTTCAGTGTGCCTCTGCTTGATGCAACAGAAGCTGTGCAAGCAATGTCATCTTAGACACATATGGCAAACACTTGAGGCTGTCATTGTAAGTGATGTAGTAAGGAGATGCTTAAAACAGCGATTTTTATTTTTATTTTTTTTAGAAGAATGTTTGCATAACTCCTGGAACACGAGGAAGAAATGAAGCTTCTGTGTGTAGATCATCGCACATTGCACAAGCTTTGCTGTTCCAGCCCTCTAGTGGAAACGCAGGTCGTGTGAGGAAAGGTTTCTGCTGGTACAAACCGTGTCTGACAGGAGCTGCATGAGCAGCTTTTTCGGTGCAGCTTGCAGCTCCTTCCCACTTCTCACCTCCAAAGCGATGCCAGAAAACTTCACAAAGAGGTCCTGGCTGTTTGCCTCGGTGAGTTGCATGCTCACGTTCCCCTCCGCAGGCGTGCATCGCCGTGATTGCACATGTCCTGTGGATCCACGTGCCAAATGCCAACGTGTGGGTGCGCAGGCAGGTGCGTCCCTGCATCGTGTCCTTGTCACTGCCTGCGTGATTTGGGGTTAAGCGAAGCTCCTGGTGATGCTTCCCATAGCTCCCTGTTAGCTGCTGCTCACTCTGTAAAGGACTTTTGATGTTTAATCTTCTTGGAAGTTATACCAGGGCCTCGGTAATAATTAGAATATAAATATATTTTACAGAGGCTGCCAAATACTGGTGTAGGGGGTATAATATGTAGAAATTGGGTTAGTGGTGTAGAGAAAAATGAAAGAATTAGTTATACAGTGAGGAAGAAACATGGAAAGAATGAAAATCAAAGGACTTGGAGTTAATTGTGCTGATGGATGAAATACCACTGGCCTAACACGTCCCATTTTGTTATGCCTCTGCTGTAAGGCAAACGGAGCTTGAACAACCTCCCTCCCCCAGAGAGCAAATAAAAGAGATTTAATTCAAACAAAAGCTGCTGAGGACAAACAAGGGGAAGAGATACAGTGGAAACCGGGGAAGGAAAAACAAAAGGAGATAGGCAGGCAGTATTAAATGAACAAACAACACACTGGCAGGGAGACACTCGTGCAGGGGGGTAATTACCGAAAGAACAGGGAAGGAGGAGTCCCTGAACTGGCACGGCAGCCAAAAATCGACTTTGCTGGCAGATGCAATTGTCCCCAGGCCACTCGTCCTTTGATTGCACCATTATGAGATCAGAAGCATCCACTGTACCTTCCAGCACCTCCCTCCTCCCTCCTTATTCTCCAGCCATCTACCTTTTGCTTAACCTTGGGCTGCAGTTGGTTATGTGAGGGCAGAAGACGTGGGATGTTTGGTGGTTTTCTGCCCCAGGGGATGTGGGCAGGACTCACATCTGGTCTCAGAAAGTCCCCGATCAGCCCTGAAGCTACCAGAAAATGGTTGTGCCTAGGTCCGATCCACCTCGCCGTGTTTGCTTTATTATTCATTGCCTGCATGTGGATGGCTCAATACAGCCTGTGTAACAGAAAATTGAATTTGCATTTTTATGCTTATTATTAAAAAAAAAAAAAAGAAAGAAAAAAAGAACTTGCTTTTTTGCTTTTCGCTTTCCTATCTTATCCCTCCCTTACTTCAAGATGCACATCTCACTTTGCATACAACTTCTAGATTTCGTCTTCAAGCAGCTTCACTGGGTTGTTTTACAGATAAACGAGTACAAGTGGGTGAAGAACAAATCGGCCAACCATGGGACTTCTTGGATCTGTGTGTGAGAGAGAGAGACATTGTGCATGAACTGAGCTATGACGGGCAACGATAAAATTTCTTTGGTAAGCCTCGGAGGGGTGATGGTTGTCCACCAGTGACAGGGCTGACACTGGACTCTGAGCTGACACCCTTTTCCAAGGCTTGCCTGCGTATTCAGGAATACACACAGGCGTGGCTCTGTCCATTCCAAACTTGATCCGACCTCCGCATATCTCCCTGAAATATGGGGAAATTACAGAAGCAGAGAGAGGTGATTCGTGAAGCCTGAAAGAAACTGCTAGAAAATTTCCTCAGAGCTCATGACTTGGTCTTTGTTCTTGTTCTTGGTGGAAATTGTGAATAACTCTAATAAAGGTAAAGAAAAAAAAAAAAAAAAAAAAAAAAAAGTTATTTAGGCTGGAATAAAGGCCTTTCTTTAAAAAGGGCTGGAATCGGGCCTTTCCTCCCAACATACCACTGCCTTCCATGGAGTCCCCTTTTGTAGACCCCCTCCCAGCTATCACTGCCAGAAAGCCCCTTTTGTAGACTTTGAGTTGGACTCCAGCACCCATGAAAATCCTGAAATCACTCCTCAGAAGCTGTCGCGGTGATGTCAAACATGTAGAATTTAGGGCAGGAGCTCCTGAAACAGAAAGGGAAGAGGACTCTCACTCTCTTGTGGAGAAAGGTGAGGAGGAGGAGGGAGTCTTGGCTCACTCACTGTGGTCCTTCAGTGTTTGAGGGGAATCCCCAGTTGCTGGACTGGAAGTAGGGGATGATATTTGGGATACTCCATGCCCATTCCTTTTCTGTATCACTTCAGACACAGTGTAGGCTGGGTCAAACCATGCAGGCAACTCAGAGATCTGGAATGACAACGGTATTTTTCAATTTCTGCTTTTCTACATCTTTTTTCTTGTTCCACAGTGACTCGGTTGGCCAAAGGGGATCCAAGGCACAAGAAACTAAGATCCCCAACACAAGAAATTAATAGGATTTCTGTTTGGAAGACACGCTTTATCAAAATGACGCCACACAGGCTGGACTCTAGACACTCCAGGCATAAAACACGAGTGCTGCCCAGAGAAATAATGTTACTGCTAATATCACTGATAATGGCATATTAGAATCACATCTTTGCTGCAGATGTAGTGTGTTTGCACAATCTTGTTTCATTCCACCAGACATCTGGCACACACCACAGTCTGTCTGCAGTGCAAGGAGAAGGGGTTACAGGAAAGAGGGTTTTAGCTGTTTCTCCACCTCCTCCTTATGTCTCCTTTCACTATAAAACACCAAAGTTTTTTTTTTTTTTTTCCTGTTTTCTCAGGAAAAAGCACTATCCACAATTCATGCTCCTTGGCTGACCTGCCTGTGCTTCTTGCAGAGCCTAGAGTTACTGCAGGCTCAGTGAAATCCTTCTTTTAAATTGTAAATTGACAGCAGTCTGGGCAGAAATGAGCATGGCTGAGATAGCTTCCCTCTGTGCGACTGTCAAGGACTATAAAAACGGGGCACTTTGTGTCACTGGCACCCACCAGGTCTGTTTTCCTCCCAGACAGACCTGTGTCCAGGCAGGCTGTAAACAGCAGCTAATTGGCACTGTTAACTCCAACAATGATCTATCCCAGCAAGCCAGCACAGAGTCTGCGAACAGCCTAACAAGGCTGAAAGATGTTTTGATATCACCTTTGAGCAACAGTACAGATGCCAGAGCTTCTTCTATTTATTTTTTTTTTTCCCCCCCCCCCCCCCCTTTTTTTTTTTCCTTGTTATCAAGTCCTCTCTCTTTCCCCTATTTTACTTTTGGCAGTTTACACAGTAGCTTTGGTTTGAATTTGAAGCATCTGCTTGTGGAGCTTCTGCCCCTTTCCACCAAAGCTTGAGTTTAAAGAAGATGCTAATGTTT
The DNA here is from genome assembly GCA_011075105.1 of Heteronetta atricapilla. Lineage (NCBI taxonomy): Eukaryota > Metazoa > Chordata > Aves > Anseriformes > Anatidae > Heteronetta > Heteronetta atricapilla. Next base: position 156,968,763 of record CM021732.1, read on the forward strand.
TGTGCTTCTTTGTCAGTGCTCCTGGAGCAAGAGCTCAATTCAAACCTCACCCCTCAGAAACAAAACCCTTTTCCCAGTGCAAAGGCAGCAGTGAGTTCACAGCCTGTTTTTACCCTAAAAAGGTCAGGGAAAATGGCTCTCTGCAGGGTAGAAATCTCAGGCTTTGGTACATCAGGGAAACAACAGGTCAAGAAGAGTTTTCTAAGAAGTAATTTAAAGAATTTACAAACTGTGACTCTTCTTTTCCCTCTAGCAATCCTGCCCAGGCCAAGGCTAAGTTCAGCACTATGGTCTTAGAGATATTTACCAAGTGTCTGGACATGGACCTGGGCAACCTACTCTAGGTGGCCCTGCTTGAGCAGGAGGGTTGGACTGGATGATCTCCAGAACATCCTTCCAATCTTAGATGTTCTGTGAGTGAGACCTCTGCTGATGCCCCAGCTTTGCCTCTTCTTCAGCAGCACACTGATGCAAGAAACTGGGCTGCTGCCCCGTGTTTCTCTTCCCCATCTCCAGACAGTGCTTAGGTAGGCTCAGTTCATTAGTGATTAAAGGGATGGGTTTAAAAGTGTGTTACACACCTTGCAGCAAGGCTATGCTTCCTCACTGTAGAGTGGAGAAAGTAGTTTGAGAAAGGAGAAAGTGGAGCCTGAGTGCTGGGTTCCTCCTGTCACTCTTGGTTGATGTCCTACCTCAAAAAGGACCTGAAAGAACTTAGAAAGGTGCCTCTTTCTTCCTTCCAACCTATATCTTTGGTAGGACCAACTGGAAAATAGGAAAAGAAAAATGACTTGCTGACTTGGCACAGAGAACTGAAATAAAAATACAAATCTTGATCTACATGAAGAATGGTTGGAAACATCAGGTGTGGAAAGAAATGAAGACCAGGAGATGGACCACAACGAAGGCCAGCATTGGTGGCAGCTGGATAAATAGGTCATCTAGAACACAGTCTTAAACACAAAGCTTCTCAGGAAACACAAATCAAAATATAAAGTAGTCAGTTAATCCTGAGGACTTGGATCCTGATGCCCCTCATAACCCTCAAGGTTCAAAAATGCACATCCAAACCCAATAGATAGATGGTCAGCCACCTAAGAAGGACTCAAGTGGTGAGATGTGCTTGCTAAGGCTGCCATCCCCTCTCCTCTCTGACATCATGGTCAGAACACTTGAACGCAAACATTTTATATATTTTGAATGGAAAACAGTTCTGGGGAACACCATGTTAGCTATCCATTTTAAGTGGCCACCAACCATTAACACAATTATAGTTCTCCACTGGCTGACCTTTGCCTCTGTCTCAGTAATGAAACCAGTTGCTTTCTTCTTTGTCTAGAGACATTATTTGCCTTTTACTGAGTGTCCAAGCATGGTTCAGGTGTACAGTTTATTCTCACAGTGCTGTATTGAAAAAATAAATAATAAAAAAAAAAAAAGAAGAAGAAGCCAAGAAGCGAGCATGCCTATTTAGAGAGGGAAAATCGAAATGCAGAGAAGTGCTTTGTTACACAGGGTGTCTTTCAGCTAGCTAAAAAGTGGAACCAGATCCACAAATCCCAGAGCATTCAAGATGTATTCAAGTTTATTCTGAATTCATTAACTCAAGTATCAGGGTATTAGCTGAGACAGGATGGAACGAATCATGAGCTAATTTATCCTTCTTGTGGGATTTTGCAGATACTGTTAGCTTTGTGCAGCATGGATGGTTTAAGCTAGCTTTGATATCTCTGTGCACCATGAGAATCCTGCAGCATTCATCTTGCACTGTCCAGTGCTCATCTGTCTCTTCTTTAAGGCAGTGCTGTGATCATGGAGACCTTCTATACAGTACGAAATTTAGTCTGTTTGGACTTTTTCTGGTATTTCTTAAGAGCAGCTATCCCTATTTCATCTGAATATCTCTCACATTTTAGTTTTAAAATGGTTTCAGTTTTTAAGATAGTTTTATTTAAAAGAAAAATAAAAGTGGAGGAAGATAGACCAATAGTGAATTGTTTGCCTCCCCCCAAAAAATAGAGGAAAAAAATAGAAATATGATATTTTAAATTTGGTGCCAAGGTGCATTTTTAAGAAGAAAATTCTTGCCAGTTCAACTAATGATTGTAATGTCTCCTGTATTCAAAGCTATTATTAAGAGTTAGCCAATTATTTAAAAGAAAACATTGAAATAAAAATGTTGGGATAAGGGGTAGTGAATTTAGATCATATGGATTCTAATTAATATCCAACAGCATGTGTTTAAATTCCAATCATTTTAACTACCTGAGCAAAAATATTATACCAAGCTAACACTTAAAAATGAGGAGTGCTGCACAGCTAGCAACACTGCAAGTACCTCAGAGGAGTTGTTAATTCAAAACTATAAAACAATCTGAGATCCAGAAGTGGAAGGCATCACATAACCGTTAACGGATAAGTATCAGCACATATCTAAAATATGTAGACAGATACACAACTGTTAAAAGGTCAGTAGTAAATCAAAGTTCAACTACTCAGTTCTTACACGGTGACACTGAGTTTAACTTTAGCCCAAAATCTGCTGAAATCAGTGGGAATCTGTCCAGAACTTTCAGAGAACTTTGTATGACCTTTGTTAAAAATTCCCCATAAGAACTAAACAGAGCAAACCTTTTCCATGTCAGTAGAAAAGTGTTAGATGCCTTGTCAAGCCTTGAACTGAAGATTTTAGGGTAAGCAAGAATGATTAGTATAATCTAATTTGCCCCCCTGAGAATTGTCTCTGTGTCTTTGTCTCTCTCAATACATGTACATGCATATATATGGGTATACATATAGAAATATATCACATATATACGGAATCATGCCCATAATATCCAACTCTACTAGAAAAATCATTTCATTTTCTTCCAGTTTTGGGGGATTTTAGGTCATTACATCTTGATGAAATCAAATGATAGGGAAACTATCATCTTCCTGTGTAAGCTGTTCAAACATGTAATTATTTTGTCTGTAAAATGAAAAGAAATACGCATTTTGAGCTTGCATGAATCCATTTTGCCGCAGTTAAGTACCATTTTGATAGCAAAGATAAGCCACTGCAATTCTAGCATAGCCAGGAGAGATGTACCAGCTTTACATCACTGCAAGGGAGAAGAGGATGCTACCTTTCCCAATGAAATGCGTTCCCCGCACAAGGTTTGTTTTGACTATATTCATACTAGCCTTGGGATATAAACTGGATGTGTAAACATTTACATTCAATAAATCAGTCGGTGAAAGCTAATTTAAGCACTTTCTTTACACAAAGTGCATCTACTTATTAACTCAAAACATATTATGCAATGACTATAACATGCCTCAGGTGCACTTTAAAATGTATATGTATTTTCTTTCATGCTCTTCTATTTATTACATATAGCAATTACTGATATTTTGTAACTGTGGGTGCCTGATGCATTTCAATATAATTTATAAACAGCTAATAAAACTAAAAGGTTTATGGAGGCTGCCTGGGAGGAATCTGAGGTCTAACAACTGCTCTCAGTCAGCTGATCGGCAGGAGAAGACAAACAGTGCAGTTTGATGAGTCATTAAGAAGCAATTTTACATAGACGCAGCTTGATTATATAAGCACAAGCAATTTCAGCTTGTATTTTCAGTCTTTCTGCTTGGTGTCCAAGGAAGACAGCATCAAGAAAGAAAAACTGTTTCCACTTTATCAGGGGAAAATGGCAGGTTTCCCAGTGCACAGGATCTTTCACCATCTCAGATACCGCATCTCACTCAAAACTCATCCCTTGGAGTCTGTTTCCTAAACCCTCTTTAAACATCTGGCAGAAGATACTTTGGTCTTCCTAGGCAGGAAAGCCAAGAAGTGGAAATGCTGTATTTTGTCCTATGTGGGGTATCGACAGCATCAGTGCAGTGCTGAGCAGGGATCTCTGTGTTTGGGGGTGCTGAGCCCCATCAGACTGAAGCTGTATTCAAAGAAATTGTGCTTCCCATCATGGCACATCTATGTCATGGGTGCAGCCCTGCAACCAATGCCCTTGAGACTCATTTCTTGGAGACCCAGGTGGTTTTATCAGTTTGTTTAGGCTCAGCTGGATCATTTGCAGTGCTTCATGTTGATCTTGGGTAACATAACCTTCCTAAAAGTGAATTGGTAGGTTCAGGCAGGCACGTATATTGTCAACACATTTAGTGCCTTTGCAGAAGGATGGTTTTTGAGGTCTCCAGTTTCCATGGACACTCTGACTTTGAACTGGGGAAGGTAGTCTTTCCTTCCCACCTGAGGGCCCTACCAGAGCAACTGCAAGAAGGAAAATTGTTCTCATATCAATACAAAGTTGGGACAGTCCCAGGGACTGACTCACAAATGGTTAACAAAAAAGACATTTCAGTAGCAGGAATTTCTTCCACCGTCCTGAGCTTTCATCTTGTCACTACTTTTTCTTCTCATCTTTGTTTTCCAGTCACCCAGAGAAGAAGATATTCACCCTTCATTGGTCAGGAACGGAGAACGTGGAAAAGGGGCAGCATGAAATACGCGGTGAGCTCTCCTGGACCAGTTGCTACAGATGGGAATTAGCCAAGCTTGGGATAAACAAGCAGCCCAGATTCTTCAGCCTGGGTGAAAGGGCAACACAAACGTGCCCACTTGTGTCCCACTGGGGAATAGACGAGCAATTCTTCTTCCCTGAGTGCATGCTGGAGCAGAAGCCTGCTCCTTTGAAGCCACTGCAAAAGCATTGATTGACGTCAGTGGAGCCAGGCTATCACTTTGTGGATGTGGTAGTTTGAAAACAAAGCGTGGCCAAAGCATCTACAACTCCTTTGATGGTTCGATTGATTTAAGGCAGTGTACACATACACACACTTAAATTCATGCACATAGAAAGGTGAAGAAAAAGCAGCAAATGTCTCTTGATTACTGAATAACACATGCTGTACCTTCAAATATGAAATCAGATTATTTTGTTCTGCATTCAGGTTTCAAGCTGAGAAAGAAACCACCTATTTCTTTCTTCTTAATCTGGCTTTTAAGTATATTGAAGTGGAAGTTTAAAGTGTGAACTTTCTTTTGCCTTTTTTTGTGGTGTGAGGGAAACTGCTTCTGACACATCCTGTGACTTCTGCTGATCGGTGATGAATGGTACTTAGACCATTCATTAATTTCAATTCATTTAACTTGTTTCAGAGGGGCCAAGTTATAATGAATGTGTATTGAGGTTCCCAGCAATACCACCATCAAATTAATTATCAAAAACTTTTTAAAAGGTATTTGGCCTTTGTCATGACACTATCAACAGAAGCTGCCATCATTGCCAAGCAGCAGAGAGGGGCCAGAAGGACAGGGAAGGTGCTGGAAACTGTCCATATCTTCTGCTGTCACAGTCCTTACTTGGTGAATATGAATTACCCTGCAAAGACTCAGGCACATTAGTGATTTACTGCTACTAATGAATCAAATGAGAAGCTGTGGCAGTCTATGTGCAGCCCCATAGGCAATAGCAATCGTGATGTAGTTCATCGTAGCTTATAGTGACCATAATTTGTATCGGCATTCCTAACAAGGCATCCTCACTGCCTTCTCTGTGACTGCCGTGGATAATTTTGAGCAATGAAAGGCCAGCATATCTCTTCTGTTTAGGTACTTGTGAAACTTCATCAGTAGTCAACTGGACTATCAGGAGAAACTTCATCAGGAGTCAGCTGGTGGACTCCATTCAACTGGAATCCATCAGAATGGTTTCTATTCTGAAATTCCATCCAGGTTGAGCATGTGAAGAGGAAGGAATGCCTGAAATACCTTACTGTCAGCTTAATCCTGGACAGACCTGGGATGTTCTCACAACTACTAATGTCAATCCATGTATATTTAACACAGAAAAGCTGTCCCATATAACTCTTCTCGTAGCCTTTGAACACCTTGGAATTTGTATTTGGCCTTACAAAGTAAGAAAGTGCTATTAATCTCCTCTTACTGTTAAGAAACTGAGTCATGGATGAAAGGTAAGATTAATCTCCATAATTTCATGTGTCTGTAAATTAGTTGTCTCCATTTGGCTAATTATTCTTATTCTCTTTATACTTAAAGACAATCCAATCAATGAAATGAGTGGAGTTTAGGGCCTGAATCACCTGATGATGTGCATGTCTGCTCCAGGATGTGATAAAACTCTGTAATCCACTGAATGTCATTCACTTGTCCAGGCACATTCAGACAAGTTTTAGACAACTGAGGATATCTAAGACATCTACATATTGCTGGTGGATAGGACAAAGACCAATAGGAGACCCATTCCTTCGTAGAACCCATGCAGAACACTTCAAGACATAAAATAGTCACAGAAACCTATGATCAGGCCAGCAAACTGACTCAACAGGCCATTTCCACTATGATGGCAAAGACAGCCCAGAGTGGTTAGCACAAACATACATTAAAATTCCCAGATTTTTCCAACCTAAAAATCTTTCCCGATATTAACCACAGTACCAAAAACAACTGCAACCATGTCTTCTAGCACTGAGAATAATAAGTTATTCATTGGTCCCTTTGATACTTGAAGAGTCTCTGAAAGGACAGATACACATCTAAAAAAGGAATTGCCCATCCCTTAGTCACTTGTTGTGATGATGGCTTCAGGAAGACCTCAGAACAAACAGCTTTAATTCCTCCAACTTTCTGCCAGGATGGCTCTCAGTGTGTGTGCTGACACAAGGCACTTGGATGGCTGTTTATTTGTATTATTTATTAAGTAAATGATTTCTATACATGACATCTGGAAACACGTCATAAATAAATCACAGCAGAGCCTTAAATTTAACTGCTGCTGACGGACTGCCATACAAGCATCCCTCAGCTGTCCCTGCACTGCCACAGCTTACCTCTGTAAATAATACCCCGAGCTCACTGCCAGTGCCAAAGGACAGACAAGTCACAATACCTTCTGAATAAAGTCAAGCACAGGAACAGGAGACCCTATCTTGCTTGGGGATTGACCAGATGATCTCTTAAGACACCTTCCATCCTTTTGAGCCTGTCTTCCAAAAGGTGTTGGGCAAGGCTCAGAAACCGAGCTTTTCAGGTGGGGAGTGTTCCCTAAGCAGCTGAAATCTTTTATGACCTAGAGCACAAAATCTAAACCCACACATAAGGTAAGATTCAGTCCAGGTCCAGATTGAAAGTCAGAGTCATCAACTCTCCATCCACATGGACAGGAATATTTAATAATTAGAATCAGAGAGCTCTCCAGATGGGAGAGAGCTTGAATATTTTCAGTACCAGAAAATGAGCCCAAACTTTCATTCCTGTGGTCTTGTGAGAAACAAAGTTGTGTTTTTGCAGTAGAGAATTATTTTTCTTTATTCCAAGGTAGTTTTTTAGTCATAATAAGAAGAAATGCTAAGTAGATAAGTGGACAGTAGAAGGCCTCACTGTTCCAAAATAAGGTAGAAGATTGAGAAAAAGAGGATGAGCAGTGTGAGAACAGTAAAACAATGATCACAAGTTCTCAAAACATAAGAAAGGAGAAATTAAAGGGTTGAAAAAAAGAAAAATTGTACATATATGGTGCAGAGGATCATCGAGTAGCTTGTGAACCTGCAGTACTCAGCCAATGAGGAAACAGGGGAGGTGATCAGGCGTCGGGTAATAGGGAATAAAAGGTTATGAGTTGTTTACTAAAATGCGCTCCTGATTGACAGGACGCCCGCCATTGCAATCATGAATAAAATAGCTTCACAGAAGATCCTGTCTGAAGAAAATTATTTGAGATTTTTCTCACAGTCTGGATGAACCAATTGCAAGTTAGTTCATCCCAAACATCACTTCACAAGAACAGTTCAGGTAATTTTTCCAAAGCATAGAAATAAATTCTGTGCCTTTTTGTAGTTTTGGAGTTGTACATTTCATATATTCTTTGCCTTCAGAAGCTAAGAGTCTACTAGAAAATTGCTGGATATGAGTTGGGTGAAAAGTTTGTACAAAATCACCCTGATTTTCAGGATAGAGAGGTTTTATGTTAGGCCTTTTTTTGCCAGTGAACCAGAGAACAGAGCTGGAAAATTTTAGTGGAGTAGCCTAGATGTAACCTCTGAACCTGAGCAACTGCAGGATGAAAACACAAATGTGTGGATGAAAAATAATATTATGGTCAGGCTTAAACCTTCTCTCAAGACTCTTCCTTGCCTCACAGTGGAGCCCAAAAATGCAAATGTAAGGAGGGTGAGCAGTCCAGGAAAAAAAAAAAAAAAAAAAAAGTGAGTTTCCAAAAGAGCCTTTTTTGATACTGGGTAAATTCTTCGGATGTTCCTGGCAGGTACAATATGACATCACCAGCACTGGAAGGTGGAACACCTCAACTGAAGCAGTGTGCAAGGCCACCAACACCACAGACACAGTAACTGAGAACAACACTTCATGTCTGCATCGAGAAGACTCAAAATACTTACCTTGAAAAAATCTATAGGCCCAATGACCTCCTGCATTTCACCTGTAAATGCAGCAGAAGAACTGGGTGAGAAAAGGAGTGCTTATGTCAGCCTGTGCTAGAATTATGTATGGGCTGGAGTCCTGAATCTACTGACTCTGGGCTTTGTGGGACAGACAGTCTTGGCAGGATTTGGGTGTTTCAATAAGCCCTAATAATTCATTGGGATACATGTTCTGGCCCTCTCATGGTCATATCTTTTTTTTTTTTTTTTTTTTTTTTTTTTTCAAACTGGGATTGCTGCTGTGTGACTTGTCCCCTTTCCACTACCTCTCCTCTCCCTGGGCTGTACCCCCAGGGAGGCATTGCTCATTGCTGAGCTCATTATGTTCAGGTATAGTTCAATAGGCTCAATAATTAACGACCCTCTGAGGAACCAGGACTGCAGTCAGACTGAGGCTCCTAGTCAGCACAGGAGTATCAGGGCTTGAAGTGAAAGGACTTGTAATTAATGTCCTCTAAAATATGCAAATGAGATTGCCTTGCCCTTAGACCAAAGGTAACTGAATTAGTCAAATAAAAGGGGAAAAAGAACAGGAGACAATGTTTAAATTAGAGAACAGAGCAGGAATGATGCTTTTATTCCACAGTAATTTGGATTACAAATCCACTCTCCCTTGGACCAGTGAGCATTTATGTCTGCTCAGCTGCCTAATTTGTGCTTGGCTCAAAGGTGAAATTTTTGTTTAATTTTTTTTTTCCTCTACAACTCAGGAAGTCAGGAACAGAAACAGCTCTGGGAAGGAACAGCCAGGTTCAGAAGGCAAAGCAAGACAACACAACAGCAATCAGTAAGGTCATCTCTGAAAGCAAATAGGAACTCCTGGGATTCTCTTGATGAGGTGGTTCAGGGAAAATCTTTAGGTATAGGTTAAAAATTGGCTTTTGCAACTGGACTAAATTGCCTTTGCTCCCAAGTCCTTGCAGGAGGATGAAGAATGAAAGAAGTAATTGCCTGTGCAGGAAAGCAAAGAGGTTGGATGTATATTAAAGCCACTGAAGAGCCAGAGAGTGTGTTTAGAGATACTGAAATGAAGGAAGACTGAAAAAGAGTAGGATGTAATGTCCACACAGGAGGTCCACGAAGAATGAAAACAGATCTCTCTTACATCACTACGCTACCATTGCTGGTTTCATCCTCCACATCTGCAGAAGTCTGCAAAACTTCTGACTTTCTCTGCTAAGAAAACGCCTCAACCAGATGCATCAGAGTTAGGCCAGAGGACCTCAGACCTGTAAACCCATCCTACATTTGGCCATTTTCTTTGCCAGCTTTTGAGACAGAAAATAGCTCAATAAATGGTAGCATGGTTATGTTAAAGCTTGCAGAGTTCTTCAGCAGGTAGGGCTGGATGCTTCTGGCCATTAGGAGGGGTTTCTTCTGGCCAGATGCTGACATATCCACCCAAATAAATGACCATAAGTTTCTTTTATCAGAAAAGGAGACAGTTAAACACTTTTTAGGAAATTAGATACTTGATCCTTGGGAATTCATCTGAACTAGAAAAGGTGAATCTATAAAATGGCTTAAAAGCCTAGGTGAGGGCAAATGAATGGTGTTATTTTCTGTCTGTCACTAACGCTGGATGGAGGAACATTGCATGCTTTGATGAAATGTGCTGGTGTCACACTTTACCTGTTGGTAACCATCCTGCTTTCTCACATTCATTAGGCAGAATAGGTCCACAAGTCTCTCCTAGGAAATTTTCCTCATTCTTCTGCGTTTATAGGTGATATATCTGTTCAGAGACCTCAAATCTTCAAACCATGAGGCAGGACAGACTGATGAAGAGGGTTCAGTCTAGGACCTGACAGCCCAGGTTGTATCCTCAGATCTATCAAGCTAACCTGTTGCAAGATTTTCCTCAAATCACCTACATTCTCCATAAAACTGTTCTCCCCTGTCTCCACCTGGCATGACTACTGAAGTTGTAACTCCTTCAAGGGAGATTTTTTTTTTAATTATTATTATTTTATTTTTATTTTTTTTTCAGGGGATCCAAATAGCAATGCATATTTACTCCCACATCAGCTTTTCTATGAGCCCATATTACATTGTGTGTTTCGAAGGAAGTTTCTGCACAGCTCCCTCTGCCTGGCTTGCCCACTAGGTGTCATGAAATCATGAGCTCTTACAGCAGTGGGCGAAAGGGGACTTTTAGCTGTTTCGTAGCAAATTGCTGGAGTTCCTCCCTGGCCATCTGCTTTCTGTAGGTAGCCCACTCAGTCGGGAGCTGTGAGCAAAAGCATCAGCTGCTGCCAGCACCAGCCTATTTTCGGCTCCAAGGAATCACGACTGTTGGCTGCGCTGCCAGGAACAGAAACTCTTGGCATTTGCTGTGTGACAGTGGATGAAGGAGAAAACCCAGTCTGAGTTTCAGCTGACCCACCATTAATTGTGCACAGTTCTGCATCCCTTCCAAGTCTCCATGTCTGCTGCAGGAAGAAATTTCCCCCCCTCCCCCTTTGTTTGCAAACTGCTTGAAGATTCCAGTGTGCTGGAGATAAAAAAAGTTGTGCTTGGTGCAGGTGGAGAAACTGCTACCTTCTTGGAAAGGCACGCTTGGCTCAGAGAGAAAATAAAATGGTGAGTTTGGAGGCTATGGGGGTGACTCATACTCAGATCAAGAGATGCAGGCTCTGTACAGCTTCATACACAAAGGTTTCCAAAGTCTGAGTGCTCCTTAATAGGCTTTGGATGCTTCCCTTTATTTTCAGAACTGCCCTTTCATTTTTCTTCTTTTCTTCATGTGATTAGCTATCATTTATCCACTTACCTCTGTTCTTTTCTAAATAGCTCTCTTCTCTTTTGGCTGACCTTCAGTCAGGGGGGTTCAAGTGCGTACAGGATGATTCGCTTCAGTTGTTTGACTTAAGATAAAATGATCATTAGCACAGCTTTTTGCTTATTTCCAAGGGCTAGTTTTATTTCTTCCCTTGCAATGGAAAGGAGAGGGAGAGGATTTCACTTTTTATTATTATTATTTTTTCCTCTTCTGAGGGGGTTCCCAGATAAAGTTAATGAAGTTGCCTTCCACAGGGGTGAGCTTTATTAAGGCAAGAGCTGATGTTTTCAAGGTTTGGACATCCCAATAAAAGACAGTGTGCCAAGGGATAACCTGGCACCACAGCAGGACACTTTCAGTGCCCTCCCTGATGCTGCATTGCCACGCAATGGTGCACCTGGACACCATGCTCCCTTAGGCAAAGGCACTTGGTTGGGATGGTCGTCTTCCAGAGACCATGTCACATGAATTTGAGAGCAACCCCATGTTTCTGGACACATCTGATTCATGATAATAAGTCACAAAAGTTATGGTTTTTTGTTTGTTTGTTTGTTTTTTTTTTTTTTTTGTTTGTTTGTTTGTTTGTTTGTTTGTTTTCTGGTCCAACAGCTTGGCAGACACAAATTCTTCCACATTTCACCTTTCAGTATTGGAAGCAAAATCCTCAGGATGTTTTACAAAAGATTCTCCTTGCTAACTTATCTCTTCATGTTTTGGCTTACTTTGTAAGTTATCTCAGGCCAGAAGTGAGTCCCAGAAGGCACTAGGGATATGCCCCTTGATTGAAGAGTGAAAAGGAGGGTGAGAGTTTGGCCATATGAACCCAGTCTTTCTTAAGGCAATTTGCTTCTGGGACAGAAAATAGATGCTAGCCCAATTTATTTGCTCTTACAGAACTTGTCCTGCAGTTCAGATATTCACCAACAGAGGAAGAGAAGCCCAGGTGAAAGAGCAGACATGTCCTAGGGCAGAGAATGCTGGGCAGAAGGAAGTCCTAATCCCTTGCTGCGTGGTTAGCTTAGGGGCATGGTTTAATGGTGGACTTGGCAGTGCTAGGTTAAGGACTGGACCAGATGATCTTAGAGGTCTTTACCAACCTAAATGATTTTGTGATTCTATGGTTGTGAGGTCAATACGAAGCCCCACTTCTTAGCAACAGCGCAAAACTCATCCTGTTTTTAAGGTGAAAGTCCAGCCTTCAAGAGGAAACACCTGCAGCCCTGTTCTCACATCCCAGAGAAGCCCAGGAGACCTCTGCAGTTGGATCTAGCCATCCCTGCAGAGCACCGGAGCCTCTGGGAATCAAGATCTGGTCAGCAGGAACCCAGAAGATGTGAAGATTTGCGGTGAGCATCCTCAGGCAGCATAGATGAGGCTGCTCCTCCCAAATCAGCATCAGGCTGGGCATCTCCCCTTCTGCCTTGCATCCCCGCACACCCTGCTGGCACTCTACTCCTTCCCGAGTTGATTTCCCCCTGTTTTATCTGCATTGAAGCCAGGAGAGGGCAGCAACGCTCATAGACAGAGAAGCCAGAGACTGCTGTCCCCCCCTGCTCCTGCTCTCGGTGTGTGGCAGAGGCATCCCAACACCCTGACCAGGTCCAGACAGCCAGGAGCATACGCAGGCATCTCTGACACTCCTGTCTCAGGCAGAGCCATGTGGTAGAAAAGCTCTTTATTACAAAGGGAAGTTTCTTCTCTGTGGCTTCTTGCACACAGAGCTGTGATTTTAAAACTCCATCCAACATCACGGGCTGTACCCAAGCAGGCTCTCCCCTGTGCTTCCCCGCAGATAAATGTCTTACTGAATTAAAAACGCTGCTTCCCCCTCTGAAAAATCAGGAATGAAAAATAAGGGAACCTAATGAAAGAAATTCTTTCTCCAAATTAACTAATTAGAGTCACATATCTCAGCCCCGCACTGGGAGCGTGAATTAAATGTGGCTGAAGACATCCCTGCAGCAAGGAAAAACCCTTGGCCCTATCATCTCTGTATTGACTTCCTGGGGTTCATTCATTATTGGTTTTCCAATTGTAGCTCAGCAGCTTAGTTGAAGAGATTTCCTTTGTAGAAATAGGATATTTTCCATCAGCGAGGTTAGCCTGAGGATCAGCACACACCTATGTTATTTTGGTGAAACTTTTGGGGTTCCTATGCAAGTGCAGATATGTCAGAGGGTCGTGGTGCTATCCATAGGGACCTGGACAGGCTGGACAAAGGGGCTGACAAGAACCTCACGTGGTCCAACAAGGAGAACTGCAAGGTCCTGCACCTGGGGAGGAACAACCCAGGCACCAGGACATGCTGGGGGCCACCCAGCTGGGAAGCAGCTTGGTAGAAAAGGACTTGGGCATCCCTGTGGACTCCAAGTTGAACATGAGCCATTAATGTGCCCTTGTCACTAAGGCTAACTGTATCCTGGGCTGCATTAGCCAAGTAGTTGCAAGAAAGTCGAAAGGGTTGATCCTTCCCCTCTACTCTACTTCCCCTCTACTCAGCACTGGTGATACCCGTCATATAAAACCTCCTTCTGAGTTCATAACTCACCCAACTGTATGGACATCAGAGGCTTCCCTGCCCCTCTCCTTCCTCTAGTGAAGGTGAGCCAAAGTGGCATTTGCTTTCATGTTCAAGCAGGAGAAATCCATAGGCATAAATCCT
>CM021732.1:156983069-157003859 GCA_011075105.1 Heteronetta atricapilla
TCCTTTCCTTTCCTTTCCTTTCCTTTCCTTTCCTTTCCTTTCCTTTCCTTTCCTTTCCTTTCCTTTCCTTTCCTTTCCTTTCCTTTCTTTCCCATTTAAATTTCATCACCTTGTTTTTGTTTGGTTCAGTGGTTAATCCCATGAAAATGTAATGGTTAATCTTGTGAATCTCACTCTTGATGGCAGGCAACTTGCTGGTCCCATATTGCTCCCAGTGAAATGCAGGGGAATGGAGCACAGAAGGAGGAGTCCTCTTCAAACCTGAAAAAGGCAACAAGGCGAAAATGCAGCAGCTGCAGCAATTAAACTCACAATCCTCTTTTTATTTTTCTCTTTTTCCTATTTTCCTCATACATCTGTGATTTCTTCTCTTTTATACTGCAAATTCTTTGAGATGAGTTTTTTATTGTTAGTCTTTTATACATCAGCACAGTAATTGTTGGTAGTGGAAATGTTATCCTCATATCCCAGAGCAAGTATCAACAGCTTCTCTCTTCTATTTCTCTGGTTCATATATGAAATGAACTGAGACAATTTATCAGCTCTTGTAGTGTCCAAAAAACATCCAGCATCCTTCCATATCCTCCTGCTTCCTCCTATTTCTCTTACAACCCAACTGGCAGTGGGGCTCTACATATCCCTCACTGATTACTTAAATCTCACTCAACTGCCAGAAAAACTGGCTCATCAAAAGATGTAAATGTTTTCCTGCTATTATGTTTATGATAAATCATACTGAAGGTCTTCTTTCTAATATAAGGGATAACCAGTGTTCATCTGGCTACCTACTGCTTCTCAGTTGAAAGATGGTAGCCAACTGAGAAGTGGACACTTTTAAACAGTCCTCAGGGGCACAATCTCTTTTTTGGTCATACCCTATCACCATTTCAATCAAATCCCAAGTCTGGGATTTCTTTCACCTTTCATTTTAATAACAAGTAGAGGGTTCTTCAGATCTGAGGGAAATCTCATATACCTCTCTGACAAACAGGGGAATCCAACAAACAAAGATTCTCAATGCTGCATAAAGGGAGCAGGAAACCAGTTTGTCTTGAAAGGCAAGGAAACTGGACCAGATTAACCTCCCCTACATCCCTCATTATCTTTACATTCTTAAGAAATTCAGTACAGCAGCAGTTTGTGCAGTCTGACACACACCTGCCATTAGCTAGCACTACCAAGGAACCTGTTCTTCTGAGAAGGAAAAGGGAATAGTCCAAGGCTGATATCAGAATAATGTTGAAATTTGAGCTTTGAGATCAAAGTAACACTCTTCATTTAAGCCAGACATTACTTTGCGTAAGGAAAGACTACTGACTCCTTGCAATATCTCAAGATGAACTGCAAATATCTTGATGCCATGGTCAGGCTCTACCAGGAATATTCTTGTCCCTGCCTTACCTGATCACACATCAAGACACACTGCACCCACCTAGTTTCAAAGAGCAATTCATTGTTCCCTTCTTGCAGACATCTGCCCCCAAACATCATCCCTTTGCCAAGCATCACCCATGCCCTAAGCCTTGTCTCTAATTTTTTTGCCACAGCCTTCTCAAAATCATATGCTCTGATGTAAGCAGCAAGGAGATTCTTCTCTGAAAACTGCTACTGAACAGAAAGGGCTGTGTGTGCTGGTGTCATCTGACTCCCACTGTGGAATTATGCTAGTTCTGCACATCAAAATACCAGGCAAGTATTGGTAAACTGCAGAGGATGGTGTAGAACAACTAGAAGTATTTAAAAAGTCAGTAGGGAGATGAGATTAAAAGGAAACAATATGCACAATTTGTCTAATCTATGACTAAGGGGACCAGAACTGTCTACGAGCATTCGCAAAATGTAAAAACAACAAAGAATGGGAAAGATTTGTTTAGAATGGAACAAAGAGTATTATTAGGAGCAGTGGGAAGTGGAAGAAAGCAGAGCATGAATTGCTTAAGATTTTAATATATTCTGCTGTAGACATGCATATTATACAATGGTCTTTTTAAATACTAAATCTTTTTGTGGAGAACTCCGACCTTTTCCAGAATATCTATTTTTTTTTTCAGAATTTCTTATCATAATTCATCTTTTTTTTTTTTTTTTTTTTTTTTTTTTTTAATAGAAGTGGTAAAAAGGAGTTCTAGCTTTTGGTGGCTGACTTGGAAAATGACGCCACCTGTAGTCTCATTTTTAATAAAAAGTATTATATGGTAGAAGACTTATGGCTCGAGCCTATCTGGTATCTGGGTTCCTAGAAAGGTAAAAGGGTTCCAAGAGCTCTTCTGGAGACAGTGGGTCCATTTTATAGATAGGTCAGAAGTAGGGTCATGAAGGTCAAACCCTGGGAGATTCATCTTCCCAGAATTTTTTATTCAGTGTCTGTTTGTTTGTTTGCTTGTTTGTTTTAATCTCTATATAGGGAACTGGTGCCATTTACAGAGAGTTTTACAGAAAGCTGGTATCATACTTGCCAAGTCTGTGTTGTGGGAGGCTGGGTAGACTGACAGTTATTTTCCAGTGGTTTGAAGTGGGAATTTCCCCCCAAAAGCTGACGTAAAGTGTTCCAGAAGGATTTCTGAAGGCTTTGAGGAATAACTAAATATCTGTATAAATAGGTAGATAGGTAGACAGATAGGAAGACAGGTAGAGAGGGAGGTAAACAGACAGACAGACAGACTATGCCTGTTCCAACACTTTTTACATGGGCACCATCTTGAAATGTTTCACAGGAAAAGTTGATCCTTTTCTGAATAGCTTTAAGATTTGGATTTACAGAATCATTTATTTTATTTTATTTTTCCTGAAGTCAGAATAATCACAGCTGCTGATTCCTTCAGCAAGCCATCACTTTTACTGGAGTCAAAATACAATAAAAGAGGTTTTCATTCTTGACCAAAAGAAGGAGACATTTGTATCCAAAGGAATTTCAATTAATGGTCTGTCTTTCTTCCTTAAAAAAAAAAAAAAAAAAATGTAGATAGCATGCCTTTCAAACATGTTCTTCTCAAAATGTGGGCATTGAGAGTAGTCAGATCTCTGTAGTGACCATCAGACCTATTTTTGATTCCCTGAAGACAACAAAAACCTCTTTAATCCACATGGAAATTAACAGGGCTCCTTCCTAGAAAATAACAGTCAGCCAGTAGGCAACTACAAATAATGCTGAAGGGGGTAATCACTCCTGTCCACAACCGCGTCTCTTGCAATGAAAACATTGCAAGGTAAGCCTGGCACATAATCAGGGCTGTCTCGCACTCCTCAGTTCTCTTCCTATGGATCCTAGAGTAAATCCCAGCAGAGCATATGTTTCTGTGATCACTGTCCTCTGCTCTGAGACAGGGTTCGCTAGACTCCTTCCTGGAAGTCCAGTCCAAGTTTAGGAAAAAAAAAAAAAACACCTCTCTGCTGTAGGGTACTACCCAACATTTTCCAATGTTCCCCCAGCCGTGTGATGGAGCTTAGATTTAGGCCAGATTTGATTTGTATCAACCTTTGCACCAGCCTGTGGTAGGAGCATCCAAATCATCCCATCATCCCACCTCCACACGAATGTACAAGTGTCACATCATAACTAAAGGCAGCTGTTTTTTACATGTTGCGTGTGCGTATGCCATTACAGGACAGGGTCTACATGTGCAATCCCATCATAGAGATTGATATGCATTTAAAATCTCATAATATGTCTATATGTGATTCTTTTTATCCTGAAAAAAATGCCTGTTTTTCGAATGAATATGACTACACTTACTCACATGAGCAGGAAGGCTCTAGGGTTGGGGAAGGTACCCCAAATTTTAGGAGTTTACAATGCAGGTATCTCTGTTTGAACCATTTGCCCAGTCAATTAAGGAGAGTTTATACAGTCTGCTCGAGCCTCTCTGCCTTATGGGACCTTTTCCCTCAGCCCTCCGTGGTGGTATCCAGACAAATCACATCCCACACGTACTGACTAATTACCATCCTTTGCCCAATTACCACATACCAATCCTCCAAGCAAAAGCAAAACATCTGCACCCACTGAAATGATGCCCATGAGCTGAATCCAGAATGTGTGTCCTGTTTCCTGTTCAACTTGTAGCAAATCTGTGCTAGTCAGAGCTGTGCTTTCCTCTTCGAGCATATAACCAAACCAGAGCTGACAATAAACACACCCAACTCTGTTTCAGCTAATGCAGCCCCGCGAAACACAGAGTGGAGCACGGGAGCCGACACAAGAAAGCCAAAGTAATTTCACTCCCAAGGTTTATTATATGCCCTGCTTAATTGCTTATAATTCACGAGATGAAAATAATCATTTCTCCTTTCTTTCTTAATTGCACACAAGTATTAAGAATTCAACCACATTTTCTCCCATTTCAATCTTTGGGCCCAACTGTTATTATGACAGGGCTTTTTCAGTATTATTCTGCTATTGATTTGCATGGTGGATGGTTTATATTACTAATTAGCATCTATTAAAGCCACCATCTCATTCAAGCCTTGATGAATGGAGATGAAATGGAGTAAGGCATCAGAATAAATCAGAACATGAGAAACTGAGCTCTCTTTCACTGTCATTGGGAAGCATCTCAGAGTTTAACCTGAATATGCATATATGTGTTACAGTGAATATTACACATGTACCTAGTATCATTGTTATGGCAGTTAACATGTCTCTTAAATACTTCACCCAAAGCCTGGATATTACAGAGCATGAGTTATCATATGAGGTTCATCTGGGTGTGTTATCCTGTCTCTGACAGTGAGCAACTGCAAATTTCTGGAGAGAAATATAAGAATTGGGCAAAAATATAAGTAACATAAGACCAGTGTCCAGCACTCTTAACCTCAGGGATTTCCAGGCCAGTGAGGTCTTTTAAGGTCTTGTAAGTATAGTTAGTGTGCAGAGATATCCTGGAAGGCAGGAAAATTAGAATAGAAATATTAGAGTATTAGAAATTAGAATATTAGAAATATTAGAATATTAGAATATTAGAATATAAATATTTGAAATAGAAAAATAGAATGATAGAGTTATAGAAAGGCAAAGGAAAGACCTTTCTGCTCCTCCATGGAAATAGGAAACTGAGTCTTGGAAAGGCCAATGCTTCAAAAGTGATGAGTATTACACATGAAAGGGGCCTCCAAATGTTATGTGATGAAGGAAAAGTGATTTTCAGGGCCAGACCATCAAGTTGGCTCTGAGAAATTGCATATGACTTAGTTTTGTAACATAGAATTGGAAGACCACTATATTTAATAATCCCAAAAGGGCTTAGATGAGGCAGAACCATACTTCTAGCCTTATCAAAACAAAGAGGCTTCCCAGCATGCACAGAAGCAGGATTTTAGGGACTTGCAAGTCCAAAACACACAAAGCCTTCAGACATCAGATGCCATCAGTGAGTGGTAAAGAATGAGGTAGCTCTGAGAACTGCCTCAGATCTTGATAGAAAGGCATTAATGAAAAACATTAGATAGAAAACATTAATGGTTTTGAGTAGCAGGCTATGAGACAAGTGCAATTAAAATTGAAAGTCTGTAAGGTGGGAGCTGAAACTCGACCTGAGATTGTCTCCAGACCTTTTGCACTAAATGATGTTTTCCACTCCGACTGGGTCAAGTTGTCATAGTGCCCAGGTGATGGGAATCCTTCAGGGCTAAGAAAATTTATTTACTGGGGAAAAGACTTCATAAGGAGGGAAATATTCCTAAACAGGGGTGTATTGCACCTGATCAAGATGCCTTTCCTATTAGAGCAGGACATTGCACAGAATTGACTTCAAAGTGAAGGGAAACTATTTGAGCAAGCTATTATTAAGTATAACTCTGCAGAACCTTATATAATTTTATTTTTCCAACTGTGGTTTTTCTGATTTCACGAGTATGTTCTGGTGCAAGTAAATTCTAACTTAGTCAATAAAACATCCCAAACTCATTTCTAGAAAACATTTTGATAGTCAGCTCTCTCCACATTGGAGGCTTTCCTTTTATAATCTTCATTAAGTGGAGCTGACAGGTGTTTCTTAAAAAGCAAAAAGTTGATAAAAGGATGCTGCCATACGTGGGTGAATAATGGTGATTTTGTTTGATCGGTCAAAATGAAAGCTTGGAGAAAGGGAAGAGTGTATGCTCTGACAGAAAAAGATAAAATCCTCTCAATGATTTCTGAGCCCCAGGGTAATGTTTAGCAGGATACAGTAGGCTCTGAGAAAAGACTTCAAAATTCCTGTCTGCTAACCAGTAAATGGGTTTTGGAAGTGTGGAAGCTTCCATGTTGTTCACTGACAAAACCACGTCACCTCTTTTGGTGTTCCCGGACAAGATGTACTAGAGTAAATGTATTGTACAGGGTCTCACCAAGATGGAAATCACAAACTGGACTCATGACTAGATCTCTTGGTACGGTGTCTGAGAGAGCTGTACATACCTTCATCAGCACAACCTTTTATTGAAATTCATAAAGTTATCATGTAATTTTAAGAATGTTCTAATGAAAAAAAGATGCTCTTTCAGATTTTCAGTAACCAGGCTCTAATTTATTAAGCTGCCACAGGATGTCCATGGGCAGGATCTCAACAGAGCTTTGACCCGCTGCATGTTGACACCAGCAACCACAGTTTCTAAAGCTAAAATTGGAAAGTCTCCTCTGGCTTTAGGAAATATTATTAAACCTCTTTCTTTGTCATGTATCTGTTTCAGACTCCTATCAGGATTTTAGAAGTAATTTTCCCACATCTACCATTCAAAAGAAAGTTTGAATCTTCTTACTAAAGATCTGGTGTTATTTGAATGGTCATTATGGTTGATGCCTGTAGAAAACCATACCAGAGGGGAAATTGATGGTAAGCTGCAATCACTGTTTTTTGGTCTGAAATGGCTGTCTGCTTGTCTGTGCCTCTTAAAATTGTTTGCAAACTGCTTAGTGGAGGAACAATCTGTTCATGTGGTTCTTACTGTAGTGGCATTTTACTCCAAGTCTGGATGCTTTTGTAACTAAAATGACATACACTCAAAAATGTAATAATTTGGACAGATTGCAGACTTTAAGGACTGAATTTAAGAGATCCCTTTCCTGCTGAGTATAGGGGGTTCTTGGATAGCTCCACGTGAAGCTCAGAGTATTGCTGTTTGTATGGACATGATCTCCAGTAGCTGTGGTTGTTGTCCACATGAGGACCTTAGATTAAATATTTCTATCTGGATTTGAATCCCTTCAGCCTTGCATCACCACTGTCCTACACACTCAAGTAAAGACTGTAAACCTCAGATCCAGACATCTGGGTGGAAATCAAATGCAGCAGGAAGTCACCCATGTTAATGATCTTCTCCAAAGATGCTCTCTAAGCCCATTGCTGAGGGTCTGATCTATCCTGAAGTGGTTTGAGTGGGATTTCCTATGGGTCGTCATGGTTTTCTTGTGCCCACTTGTTCGTTGCCCTATCTGTGTGTGTCCTCCTTGTAATTTTGAACTCATTGCTGACTTAAAACTTATCTGGATAAAGATCAGAAATCTCCAATGTTCTCAAAGAGGGCATTCCCACATGCTTCAAAATCAACAAGACTCACACCCACCGTGTACTGATCTTCATTAACTCTGATACTCATATTTTTTCTCTCTTTGCTGTCTCACAAAAGATGAGTAAATTCATTTGCCTCTTCAAATAAGGGTAACAAATCCTATTTTACACTCTGTCAAAGGATGGGAGTGAAAATCTCTGACCATTATTGTTAGTCTTATTCAGCAGGAGACTAAGAACCATGTTTTTGTAAATAGACATGCACCTAAAATGAAAGATGAGTGTCTAATTTCTTTTTGGAAATCCCAGAAGAAACATAACAATATATTGAGAGTCCTATGTATGTTTGTAAAAGAAACAGTAGATACTTTGTAGATAGATGTTTTCCAGCCTGTGGTGTGTCACCCATTTGGTGTTCTGCAGAAATGGTACTTTGTTCTTCTGAAATGGCACTTTGGAAATGATCACAAAAATTAACAGAAAGAAGTATATACCTGTCTGCATGGTAGGCAATAAACCCAAACCATAGGGACAGAAAACAGTGCGTGGATAGTTAAAACTGAAACTAATTTTCAGCTGTTTAACAAATTAAAACCACTATGGCAATGCCATACAACATTTCTGTTCTGAAAAGTTTCCTGGCTGTTGTGTTAGAGCAGGTTATGGGTCCCCAGTGTGACAGAGCAATTCCTGAGTTCCTATGTTCCCAGTGCTTATATTTCTCTAGAAAGTTTTGGGCAGAGAAGCAGAAAGAAAAACTGTTGGTTTGCTTAGTCATCTTGAACACTGGGCCAAAAGGGTATTCTGCTTCCATCTGCACTTTGAAAAAAATGAGAAAACAGGAAGGACCTGGCCAGTTACAAGAGCTAAAAACTAGAAGAGTTGAAAGAAATGTCAGTTTTGTTGCAATCCAGAAGATACTGAAAAGTGTTGGACTAATGACAGGAGAATGGGACCTGTTTTCTAGGACAATGGTCAAAGGACATCTCTGTTTCCAAACTTAAATTCCATTCCCCAGAAGATCCAAAGCTCTTTCTTTAAACAATGTACTTCTCTAGTCTGAGTAAAGAAAGCACACTTTTAGGGGTGCAAAGACATCTTAACATCTTTGGTGTGCTCATTGTAACTCAGATTTTGGGTAGATCCACTTTAAAACTCTGTCTGATGTTACTGACATCACAGTGACAGTGAAGGGCTTCTCCAAGCCCTTCCAGGCCTCTTGCCACCAATTCTACCATGTTCTAGAGACAGTCAGCAGGTTGGCCCTCCTTGCTCAGCCAGAGATATCTCATGCTTTGAGATGTTAGCGTGGTAAGTGACATCTGACTATTACCATTGAACTCAGCTGTGCTACAGCTGTTCTTTAAGATTGTGAGACGAGGGGTGAAACACAGAGCAGGGGTACAGGACTTCTAAGTGACCGGACAGAAGTCCAGTTTTTGGTAGCTCAAGGATAATGCTCTGCATTGTGAAATAGGAAGGCCAAGCACCAGCTGCAAAAGCCTGCAAGGGTAGTGTTGATACACGTACTAGTCTATGTCTCCATGTGTGTATATATAAACATCTCCATGGATCCCCAATTACTGGACTAGCTTGGTAAATTTGTGTAGACACTTAATTGGGAGATTTTGTGAGTTTTCCTTTTTCTTTTCTTAATTTCCTTTATGTTCTAGCTGAGGCTTATCTGTTACAAGCTTCGGTCCCTGTGAAACACCAGCAGGGGAAGTCTGCCCTTTGGTCTAATGCAAAAATAATTATTCACCCAAATAATTGCCTTGGTTCCTGCCATATTGTAGTATTGTAGAGACAGCCTTTCATTCAATCTATAACTTTTCTTTCTTTCTTTTTCTTTCTTTTTTCTTTCTTTTTTCTTTCTTTGTTTGTTTCTTTGTTTCTTTGTTTCTTTGTTTCTTTGTTTGTTTCTTTGTTTGTTTCTTTGTTTGTTTCTTTGTTTTTTTTTTTTTTTTCTTAGTTTCTTTCTTTCTTTCTTTCTTTCTTTTTTCTTTCTTTGTTTCTTTGTTTGTTTCTTTCTTTCTCTTTCCTTCTTTCCTTCTTTCTTTCTTTCCTTCTTTCTTTCTTTCCCTGCTGTCAAAACAAGCAGCAGGGCTCCTACTCTGACTTTTTACTCTTCATTTGGTCTAACAAAACAAACAAAAATATCCAACTGGTTGTTTTGAGCAGCAGATAAAAATGGATGATGTGTTCAGAGTCTTGCTGTGTCCTTCCTACAAAGAGAAGAAATCCAACATTTACAGGAGACTGTTATTTTTAGAGATCTTAATTCTGTTTCCTCTCCTTTGTGTGTCATTGATACTGCTGGGCTGCTGTCACTTGGTGGTAATTTTGACTGCCTGCACACCTGGATAAAACATAGTGACCATGGTCACTGTTGTACCTTGAGATGTCTTGGTTTACCAGCTCTAGTTGTGTTTTGTTGCTTTCAAAGAACTCAGTGCACTCAAAGTTGACAGCTTTCAGAAAATGAACTTCTCTATTTCTCTTAGTGAGTTGATGCTTTATGGTCTTCTCTGTTTTATGTTGGCTTAATGCTGCCAGTGACTTGAAGCAGAACAGCCTGATTTAAACATAGACATTCTAGGAAACGTGTCAGCTAATAAATGCTACAGTAAACAGGGAATCCCACCTGCTTGCAGGTGTCTCTCTTGTTTTGTGGGACAGGAGCAATGTGTTTAGTACTATTTAAAAAGTCATTCCAATGAACTCCCAAACTTAAAAATTGCCATGGTGCAATCAATATTGGAACAGATTTCTCTCTGTAGAGTTCAAAGTGGAACAGAAAGATATGAATAGAAGTGCATACAAGCCAAGAAACTCAGGTTAAATTGTTCTTTGGAACAAATTCAGCATCTAAGAAATGACATTCCCTGAACTATGATATATTTTTCCACTGTTATTTTAAAAATAAATAAGTTTATTCTAAACATCTTTGAGGGAGATATGGGGGAGTGTTGCCTATCTGCTGCCAGACTTCAGCAAAATGAAAAATGCAAAATAATTGTTGATTGGAAACACCACAGATTTTCTAGTTACCACCAAGAGAGAATTTCAGGGTGATGTGAAGCCAGCTAACCCCGACTGCCAAAAAATGTAAGTATATATACTAGGAAATATTAGCACCCTTGAGAATGAGAGAGAACAGGCAGCAGAAATCTTGCTGAAGATGGACAGCCTAAAATCTGAAACAAGCACCTACCTTTTGTTATGAAAGGAAGCCATCTTAGTCTTTTCCAGGAATTAATTATTGTCCTCTTAGGCTGGGAGAGCTAAAATTATGCAACATTTTAGCTCTGTTATACACCTGTTTGGTCTGCTTTCATATGTATGGTGCCATGCTTACAATGACTTAGGGCTGCATTCCTCTGCAGCAGCAAAAACAACAGCATAAGGGGAAATTCCATAATCCAGAGCCACAGCTGAACAAAAAAAATATATATATTAAAAAATAATAATAATAAAAAAGCTATAACTTATTTAATAATAAAATTCACAGGGGTGGAAAGGATCACCTGACTTTCCAGTTACTCCAGGCTTTGCTGTGAAGCATGACCAGCTCCACCTAGGTCCATCTTGACCTATGTGTACACAATATGATTTTATTCTTCCAGGGCTGAGAACTTCCCATTGTTTCCCACAATCAGTTCCTGTGCTTCTTTAGCTTTCCAGAAGAAAAGATTTTTATAACCTCCCAGCTCTTCTCTCTTGCCTAAATGTAAAGCCTGTTATTTCCTCAGCCATCCCCCATGGACATGCACTAGGGATTGTTCCTTTTGTCCCAGGCTTTTACATACCTGATGTCTGTTTTATCTCCTCCTGGTTTTGTTAGGTCATACTGCACACCTAAGTGTCCTCTTTTACATATCATCAGGCTGGGATTTTGGCCAGGTTTTAAACTACAAATGATGGTGCAACAGCAGACAGCATAGTCCACAGTACACCTTACACAGGTTCCAGGAAAATTTGCCTGGAAATTTGCCTCTCTGGCTCCCCTCCAAATAACTTGCTGATGGCATGGACTGGATGTTCAGAGGAATTCAGATCTTTCAGTAGTCTCCACACTGTCTTGCGAGTCTTTGGTGACTTGAAATAGGACGTCCAGGCCACTAATACCCAAATCTCTCAGAATCTTGACACTTATCTCTGCAGCAGAAAAAAAAAAAGAAATAATAATAATAACAATAATTAAAAAAAAGTGGTCCAAACCCCACCAAAACATGGTCCAAACCACTCATTCTGATTAGCCCGACAGATTTAAAATCAACATATACCCATTACAAAGCCTATCAAGCTGCAATATACATGTGTATTAAGCTCAACACCTTTCAGTGAGATCACTGCAGACAGCACAGCTAGAGTTTCAAGACTTGGATGTAGGCAATTAAAGGGTCAAAGCCAACCACGCTAGGGTCTAAATTCAACCAGATGATCTTTTCCCCACATGAAAGCAAATGGGGCAGACTTTGATGGGGAAAATGCAGTGAGGTATATGTTGCTATTGAACCAGATGCTCTGAAGGTTCCTGGGATGATAGGTTGTACTGTCTGTTAATCTTATACTCATTTCCAGTTCCTTCTTCCTTATTTTTCTCTTTGCAGCCTGTTTAGGTATTTGATGCATTTTTGATATTGCCATTCAGAAAACTCTTTCTCATTCTCCAGTTTCCATGATAGGATTTCTCTTCTAATGTCATATTCAGATGCTTCACATTAATATCCCATAATAATTCCTGCCAGAAAGATACTCCCTTAAATGTCAGTGTGCACAAGCGACATTTCAACATGACTGCTCTTGCTTAACACACTGAGATTTTTTCAAATCCTAATTAGGAGCCAGAAGAAGAATCTGTTCCAGTCCTTGCAAGGCTTCCCTTCCCCCACAACGTCTGCTATAATTCTAAAATACATTTTTCTCTGCCATTTTGTCCTACACAAGTGCACCATGTCAGTTGCTCTGGATACCCTTGGCATTTTCAAAACTTAACAGGGAATGGAAGTATCAAAATCACCTTCCAGATGATCAAGAAGTGACGGGTGTTGACAGCAGGTTTAGGGATGGGTTTGTGGTGTCTGGAGCTGCATGTTGGACCTCATTTTGTGATGTGTCATCACTTCCACAGTCCTCATCAGCTGTTTTCCTTAATCTTGAAGTACTTTTCATCGTGGTTGTTTCTCCTTTTACAGGAAGGGGAACTCCACCCACATAAAAACTTGAGACTGGAGCTGGAACTGGGAAACCTGCCATTTTTCTCTAGCTTAACCAGGAATGTATATTGCATTTTGGATTTCATCTGACATTAATATGCCATACCATAGTGCATTGTAACAGGCAGCATTATTTCCAATTGAGTTGTAGTGTACCTTATTGAATTGTTGGACTGGGCTGGAATGTAACCTCTTATAAAACAATATTTTATATAGTGGTGCACCCTCTTCTCATCTTACATACCAGACTTTATGTACCTGAATAATAGTCCTGATAACCCCGTGACAGAAAGTTTTATACATCCATGAGCACAATCTGGACTCACTTGTCTCACTGTCACATTCAGAGAAGAGTAGGAAGACATTCTCTAAGTTCTCCTTGTTGTTTGGGTGGGATCACAACCTCAGTAGATGTGGTGACTTCTGATAAACATTCAGAGAAAATTAGTAAGGATGTTGCAGCTATTTGGAAAATTGATCTTTTCTGTGATGAGACTAGAAAAGGGGTCAACATATGTTTTTGATGTTCCAGGCCAATAAAACAAGAATTTAACTAAGTTTCTCATCTGTCAAGTTTAGAAATAGGTAAACTGCATCTGCTTTCATCTACTGACATTTGCATTACAAGCAAACATTTCAAGGCAGCTCAGACTGCTTTCTATACGAAGGAGGTTGAGAACTGTCTTGATCAGTGTGTGCAGAGTAGGGTCTGTGGAGAGCAGATTTAGAATAGCAAGCAGCTCTCTAACTACAAAGACTGTGCAAGATCCAGTAACTGGAGGTGGAAAAAAAAAATCATTAGCAGGTCAGTGTTAAGCATGTACCTTTGTCCTCCCATCTTCTGCAAGGAGCAAACACCTCCTGCACAGCCAGCATGGTGCTTCGGGATATGGAGGCAGGGAAGGTAATGAGATGGGAGAACCCCCATAAGGGACACAGATTTTCCCCATTTCCAGGAGCTGGGTGAAGCTTCATGTATGAAACCTTAATGACTATTTTTAAGACAATAAGAGCAGTGCATGTGCTGTTGCCATAGACAGGAGAGGCAGTGCATCATGTTGGCATAATATGGCAGGAGCATAGCTGGCACATCCATGAACTGCCCATTCCTGCCACCTTCTTAGTCTAGTGGGAAGCTGCATGAACCCATAAGATCAAGCAATGCATAAGTGTCAACTATGGGGTCAGATGTTTTTTGGGGGTTGTAGGTGAGTAAGGAACCTCCTGTGGTTCAGGTAGTTCTTGCATTTGCCATTCAAACCCTGTTTCAGGCTGATCTCCATTTTCATTGCAGAAAAAAAAAAAAATGTCCCCTTCGTCTGATTTTGAAGAAGTGATATTTCTGTGAGAAATGTCTGCTTTCAGGGGATTTGTCTTTTTTAATAAACAAAACAAACATCCCTCATCCTCCTTCACCCCAGTCCCAAACCATTGGTTGACATTTATCTGTCTTCTGCCGAAACCCTCAAGTTTTTACATTTCAGCAGAAACAAGAATACAGTTCTGAGGAAAATATGTAATGTTCTGTTTAAATGAAAAAATGCTGGGACAATTTTATACTCAGTCTTTCTTTTCCCTCAAGGCTCTG
Organism: Heteronetta atricapilla; assembly: GCA_011075105.1. Classification (NCBI taxonomy): domain Eukaryota; kingdom Metazoa; phylum Chordata; class Aves; order Anseriformes; family Anatidae; genus Heteronetta; species Heteronetta atricapilla. The sequence continues at coordinate 156,997,361 of CM021732.1, forward strand.
TTACAAGAAAAGACATGAATTTTTCTTGCTGCTGTTTCTAGGGAATTCTACTGATACGGTTCTGAGGACCTCAATTTCCTAGTCTTCTTTGCTAAACAACTCTCCCTGTAGCAGCGGTATGGATGCTCCAGCATGTACCACTGAGAAAGGAACCAGCCCCCAGGTTTTGTGCACAGTGTTGGTGGCATGGAGTCTCTCCATGAGCCTGAATGGCTCTCAGTGTGTGTACATGTATGAGGTGATGCACATACATGTTCTCCTGCCTGTAACTTCACATGAACATGCAGCATTGCTTGTGTACGTCAGCGAGCGTGGTGCTTTCTTGCAGCTCCAGCTATGTATGTGCCTATTTGTGAGGATGACTTCCTGAATCTGTGTGGATCTAGGAATCTCCCCAGATGTGATTTTGCGATGTTAGAAGTCTTGTGTTCTGTCTATGTGCATTGTCCTATGTGTCTGAGTGTGCTCTTTCAGTGTTGACACTAAATATTTAAGACCTTCATACACATGGATTACCTTCCATGTGATTTATATACACCAACCTTTTTTGAAAAAGACAGCTTCCTCTGAATTCTACGATCTTCCATAAATTCTGTTGAATTACCAATTGGTTCAGTGAAGAAATAGAGAGAAGGAAATGATTTGGCATGTCATAGCAGTGCTTGCACCTTGACAGAGGTATGGTTTTTGAGTAGACCAGTGTGGAGCTAGGAGTTGGACTCAATGATCCTTGTGGGTTCCTTCCAACTCAGGATATTCTATGATTCTATGATTATTCATTGCTAGTGTACTCCTCATTTCAAAATTGATACATTAATCTGCTAGGAGAAGAGGATTTTGCACAAATCTGGTGTCATGGCAATACAGTATATCTCTGTACTTATGTTTTGTTATACTTCAAAGTATTTTAACATATGTTGGGGTATCTTTGTGTTTATGGTGGGTTACACTTAAAGCTGGTTTTGCTAAATGTGGATGGCTTATCAGGGGCAGTTGTCATTATGCATATGGTGGATTATATCTAAGTCTTCCTTTATGTTCACTGTCCTCTGTTTATGTTTACTGTGAATGATATCACAGATTTTCATTCTGTATCCTAGGGATTTATTTATAGAGAGAGTGAAAAAGACCAGAAAGGACATTGGTTCGTTTTCTTTACAAATTTGTTGCTTTTCATGCTTGTCAACTAGATTTCATTTTTGCAAATACAGAAAAAAAAAAAAAAAAAAAAAAGAAGGAATGTTCAAGTCCAGCTTACAATTTTGGAGGTTTCCCCAAATCAAAAGGATTCGGAAATAAAAAAAAAAAAAATCCTCTTAGAGAATGAATTTTATTTGGAATGAACTTAATTGTACTTCTACATTTTTTTATAGAATTCCTTTAAAACCAACACCTTCCATAAGTCCTTACATTTTTCACCTGGAATGTCTTCAGGATTTGGAAGAAAAAATTATTTGGAGAGTATAGATGCCCCCCAGAAAATAAATTCATTTTTTAAAACTGCAAATTCTCTCTTTCCAAAATCTTTTAAATCCATTTTAAAACATGAACAGTTTTGAAAAAGAGTTTGAATGAAATCTTTGATTTGATGGAATAAGTGTTTTCCATCCCTCAATATTTATTTCTTGCAGAAATGAATTGGAATCTTAGCTAACACAAGATCTTTCTTACTCAATAGTTTGCAAAAACAAAGGATTTTTTTCTAGAGTTTGGTCAATTTTGTTTGTTTCAGTAATGTTCCTGACAATGCTGATCAAACCATTTATCAAATCTGAGCAAAGACATGTCCTGCTCCTGAACATGCCCTGGAACTTGCCTCATGTGAAACTAAAATGGAATTGAGCTCCCTGGTCTTATCTAAGCAGTGGTTTGGCTGAAAGAAAGGATGTCCTGTGGGTGGTGTTTTCTCTCAACAAACAAGTGCACAACAGCCATTGTTACTCAGTTGTGCTCACCAGCACTTCAAAGTCAATCTAAAGTCAAATGCTCTAAAATGAAGTTTGTTTCCATCTAGGATATACAACATGACTGCCTTCCAAGGAGTCTCCCTTGGAGAGGAGCAAAAGCAGTCTGGACAAACCCCTTGTTTGAACTGGGGGTTAGACCAGATGAGCTCCAGAGGTTCCTTCCAACTTCAGCCATAGCATAGATGGTAACAAAGCACCAAATTTTGCACCAAATATTTTATGCTACATAACAAGAGTTACTCATGCAGCTCTCAAGTGTATACCCTAAATAGAAAGAACAGACAAAATGTGTTTTTGACTTTTCCTTTCTCCTGTTCTATGATGATGAATGCAGAGCTTTGGGCAATGAAAGACCTTGTCTGTAATGCTTTTTTTCTTCAGTAAACAGCAAGTAAATTTAGGACCATGAATTTCTTCTCCTCCCCTCCAACCATCTTTTTGAATAACAGTGGCTCAGGTAATCTTCTCACAAAAGACAATAACAATGACAACCAAATTACTCAGGTTTTTCATACACTGAGTGACTCCTGCTCCTTCTAGCCTATCTTTTAGCTGTTCAGGCTTTGGTTTTTTTAGCTCTTAGAGAGGCTTAGCCAAAAAATCTGATTCTGAATTTCAAAAACACTTTTGTCCTTCTGTAAGCATTGTGATTGAAAACCCAATTTACCTATGAAAACAGGCCAGTTTATTAAATGTCTCTACATTCCCCAGACTGGATTCTTGTTCTTGGTGTGATACAGATCCAGCATGCAGATGAGTCACCTCTAATGAGAGTCACTTTAACTGTTATCTTTCTTAGAGAAACTTTGAAATTGCTCAGTTTGCAGAATTTTTTAAGTTCGCTAGTTAGATTTGAGATTGTGTTTAGGCTTATTTTGATAGTACCCAGAGAGACATACCCACTGTGCTTCTGAGCAGCAGGAAAATATTTACCCAGGCCTTACACAAATAATAGGGTTTTATTGCTGTCATTGCTAATAGCATTCTTAAAAATATATAAATGGACTTCAGATTGTGTTAATAAAAAAAAGATGAAAAAGCAACATTATATAAAACTAATAAGAAACGGTGAAAACAATGTTGCAATATCTGTTTCTCATAAACACAGATGGGCTTGTGAATGGAGAAAGTGTGGACTACAAATGTTTATCTACTGCAAATAAGCCTCTTGTTGTATTTTTTATTTATCCAGGACATTTTGTAAAGGAGATTCTCAACCTTCACATACATGCACTATACCCATCCAGCACTGAAATGCAGCCAGTCCTGGGGAAGGATTAATGTTACAGTAGAACAGGACCCCATGTGAATGAAAGGAAAGATAGCAGGAACAATCCAAGAGCAAATTCCTAAATCGTTGAGGATCCCCCCTGTGCATTTCCATAAAGATTTGGCTTAGATGTATGCAGAATCTTCTTCACCTTGAACTCCAGGGCCTTGCTATAGTCCTGCCTACAAGTGGGTCACACGCCACCCCAAACCTGCTGGGTGCTCCGGGAGGCTGTTCCAAAACCTCCTTGGCTTTGATGCTTTAAAACATTTGCTTTTCCAGCCAACATTCATTTGAAATGAGTTTTTAGCTCTTTCTCCTGGTGCCAGATTTATCCTGCAGCTAAAATAATTCTTCTCCCTCCCAGCTGCTTGTCTAGAGGAAGAGTCTGTAGACCAGGCAGACTCCTACTCAGCTTTCAGTGCAAGCCAGGTTCTTCTAGTCTTTTCTATTAAAAGAAGCTCTCCTTAGCTCTGGCAGTCCTTGCAACCTTTTCCTGAATGCATTTTGCACTGCACTCATCTTGCCTAAGTGAACAAGCTGGTTTGTGACATTCCCAATAATCTTACAAAAAAGTGAAATCTTTGCTTTCTCTACATCAATTTTGTCTCCTTTTATATCATATTGACCTTTCTAACATCGTCAACATGTTTATTATTCATTACTACCCCATGATTAATTTGTAAATCTAGCTTATTTTTCTTTTCCTTCTCAACTTGAGAATCACAGAAATGAGATGGGGAAGGACTCAGAGGAATTGTTTAACCTACAGTTTCTTGAACAGATTCAGAAGAGGAATTGCAAAAAAGGCTACAGGAGAGAAAACCTCTGAATTCTTCTTCCACTCACCCTGCCACACACACTCACACATATACACAAGCACACTGAATTGAGATAAACAAGGGAACACATATGTGGAGGAAAAATAAAATAAGTGAATGACCACCAAACTTAAGCTTGATTTACTCAATGATAAAAGAAGGTAATGCCTTGCAGCCTAACTCCTGATTTCACTGTAAAGCTTGTCTTTTGTTTTAAAACTAACACAAACCTTGAGGCATCATCCTCCCACTCCAGAGAGGACCATCTTCTCCCACTCCAGCTTGGCAGGTTTTAACCCAAGCTTTTTCCAGAAATTCTCCATCCATGGAGACCCACCTAATTTGTGGAATTAGTGGCTGTCTCAAGAGTATTTCCCCTCTTGTCTACAGTTCTCTTGATGCAGTGCTGGCTTATGACTGTACTGCTCCTGTAAGACTTGCACAATGCTATTGTCTCATCCCTTTGGCACACTTCAGGTATCAGAGAGATGGCAGTTAGAGGGTAATAAGATTAGATGGTATATGGCAATATAATTTTCTGAGAACTTTGTTTTACGAAGCCAGCCAAAGACAATGAAAAATTATGATCTGAAAGTCAACAGAGAAAAATAGAAAGGATCGATCTCTTTTACCCACCCAAAAGATGCTCCTCACTGCAACACCATTTTGGTATTCTTCTTCTGTGTTCTGTCATTTTCATCTTAACTCTTAACTTCCTCTCTGTGTTCCCTTCATATTTATATTTATAATACATATATATATATATATGACTTTATATTTTTTAATTATAAATTCTAACCTTTGCTAAATCTACACTTACAGGAAGACTAAGAAACACTGGTGGGAGTGGTAAGAGATTTTCAAGCTGCTGTTTGTTGATGCAACTCATTTGCCATCCACTACTGATTCCTTCTTTTTCTGTTAACACATTTGCAACTAGCCAGCACCCACTATTTCAGGGAGAAGAACAGATCTCAGGACATCTCAGGACAATCATCTTGCCCAAAGATCAAGGGCCCCTGCTACCCACCTATGCTTGCTGTATAAATCAAGTCCCAAGTCTCCCTGGCTCCTTGTTTACAGCATAATAAAAACATTTTTCCTGAAGTTAACAACTACCTGTCTGCCGATCTCTTTAGCATGGAGGGCATATTGTGGTAAACATTGAAAATAAATGGAATAAGTAAGTCATAGAAGAAAAAGAAGCATTGCCAAAAACCCAGTGTGTGCCAGATAGCCCAGGAGATCCCTGGAGGACCTCTCCCCCAAAATTCTTGCTCGGCAGCAGGGCACTGTTCCCATACAGATGAACTCATGACTCTAGCTCATTTTAAACTTCACATTTTAATTAAGCAAACGGCTTTTCACAGAGCAGTTTCATTTGCACTGCATAAAAGACCAAGTTAGTTTATAATTTTTTAATTCCGTGGGGGGCAAGGGGGAAAGTTTTTCACTCAGAAGTGACATTTTCCTTTCATTTTGTCTTTTGCAACCAAGGTAAACAAAATAAGCATTGCAGTTGAGGCTAAAGTTTGTTGTTTTGAACTTTCTTGTTCCAGAATGTATCCTGGAAGAGAATTGTTTTCCATCAGACAGATCAATTTCTGTGAAAACAAAAGTCTTGGGAGAAGAAAAAAGGAAAGTAATTTATTTTTTGTCAGCTGGTCACATGAGATATCACTATGCAGTCACTGCTGTTCCTCAGTGACATTTCTCAGAAGGCTGAAATGCCTTGTGAAACCAAAGCTTATTGGCACTACAAGACCATTTTTTTTATGGATCCCATCTAATATGGCTGGTGTTTCCAGTTCTCATTAGCTCAGTATTAGGTGAATAATGAACTGTAGACACCAGACCCTAAGTACCAGGACATTTCAAGATTTTGGCAAGTGTAGCCAACATTTTTTATTAAAGTTTCTTGAATTTAGATGTCTGAATCTACTACTTTGACTTTTTAGGCAACTATCTGTTATTCTCAATCCTGTCCTTTAACTAAGCAATGCTTCCATTTCTTTCTAAGTAAAATAACAGTAAATAAAACCACGATGTCAAAGGAGGTGGGAAAGGAAAAGGATACTTCAGTCTTCCCAAGATGCCCTGAGACCCACAGAAATTAGAATTATCATCTTACCCATTCCCCGAGTGTTTTCATGATCAAGAAAGCTTGTCCCAAGCTCAAGTTTTTGTTCTTTGTGATTCTTCAGCCCCAGTGAATAAAACACCTTTTATTGACCTCAGTCTCTCCACTGGGATCAAGCTGTAGACAGGAACAAGGAGAGGAAAGGAAAGGAGAGGAAATGAGAGGAAAGGAGAGGAAAGGAGAGGAAAGGAGAGGAAAGGAGAGGAAAGGAAAGAAGGAGAGGAAAGGAGAGGAAAGGAAAGGAGAGGAAAGGAAAGGAGAGGAAAGGAAAGGAGAGGAAAGGAAAGGAGAGGAAAGGAAA